>LJIJ01003336.1:0-19650 GCA_001718145.1 Orchesella cincta | reverse complement strand
TAGTATTTTACTAGTAATTTCCTAATAACAACAGCACACCTACTTTTGACAAATATATTTTACACTTACCTCCATTATACCTATTTCCACAAACCTCGCTCATAAATAATTGATGGGAAAAGTTGTTGGGCCAGGGTTACAAAAAGTTTTACTGATGCAAATTCCGGTATGTTATCTTTTAAAACATTCTTTCGCAATTAGAATACATACGTTAGTAGTATAGAAACTAGAAACTTGAAGGTAAATATTGTAAGATTACATGCAAAGGTATACTGCCTTGAGCCAGACCAGCAACAAAACACTGTTGTCTTACACTTTATTACACAAGAAGATGTAGATAAACTTATGTAGTGCACATTTCGTATGTATAACTTTTTACCATATACAAATGCATATAAGCTTTGTACTGATTTTATGCAAAGAGTGGCACTTCAGTAGCGAAGCAAAGAAAGGAGTATGAATGACGCTTGTGTCCTTTTAGCGATTGAAACACTGCATTTTACGCCTTGGGATTCTTTGCTGATATTCATAGCACAATTCTTTTTGTATTTGTATACCTTCCTCTACTATGGTTTTTGAGTAGTAATTCATTCTACTAGATAACCTATTGCATGAATCATTACTAAGTATTTGTCCTCATGGTGAACAAAAAATGCGAATTTTATACCTAAAGGACAGGAGTACAAAATCAGCCGTATTTTGTTGTCGGTTGAGCTTAGCTTCACATACTTTTTCTTCGCCCACTTCATTGCCTGCATCTCACCCAGTCTCTAATAACATTATATTATAAAATATATTACTGCATAAAGGGAACAATGAAAGAAAACACTGCTCTCGAGGATTTAACGTCGGATAAGCAGGTAATGAACAGAATTAAAAATTGTTGAAATAATCAAACAGTTAATATCGAAGCTATAAAGAACTTGTGTCTTGTTTTATCAAGGAGCCAGATGTCAGAGATGGAGAACAGATCTCAGACAATGATTCATTACTGCAGGGATTCAGCTCCGATAAAGATGATGACGAATTGGAAGGTGTAATCGAACAACTACTAGGGTCTAGATGTGAGCATGAGAATGTCCTCAGTTGTCCAGAGTGTTTCCTTTTATACAATCAAACAGATTCCCGTAGAGTTGTAGATAATTGTGGTCATGTTAAGTGCAAGCGTTGTTTTATTAAGTGGGAGACTTGCGCAGTGTGCGACGAAATTTCGAGCATAGGTAAAGGGTATTTAACCACTACTGACAGTGTAATCGAGTGTCCTACAACGGAAAACGAATTGGATATCACACAAACAGATGCTATCATAGCTGCAGATAAAGAAAGTGGAGTGGCAAACGAGACAGACATCCCCACTGTATTTTCAGAAATTATCCAGCCTATTGAAAATTCCATCTCGTCATCTGAAGCCAACATTGTTACCACTTCCGAGAAGCTATCGTTGGATGAAAGTTCAGCTAAAAAGCAAAACACTGAGAAAAAGCAACCGGAAGTTACCGGGGTGAAAGCTCAACAAAGTTGTAACATTTACTTGGAACGTAATGACAACCGCCATCTAAAAACGGATACGATAAAGTTGAAAAACGAGAAAGAAAAGTCTAACAGCGTCACCAAACCAAAGAATCCAAAAGGAAGTAGTCCCTCTAATGAGCCCCCATTTATTTGCGTTATCTGTGGAAATACATACCCAAGAAAAAATTCTCTGATGCGACACATTCACATGCACACTGGTAAAGCGTTTTTAAATTAAATCTTCATTTCAAATGTTTTACATCAGTAAAATATATTTTATAAGAAAGAGGTGTTGATAATTTCATTTTGTTGGTAGGTGAAAAATCCTTTTCCTGTACCAAATGTGAGAAGGAGTTTGCGTTTAAATACTCTCTGAATAAACATTTGAAAACGCACTCCATTTGGCTTCCTTTTAAATATGAGAAATGCGATGCTTCTTTCCGTTACCAGAGGGATTTAGACCTTCATTTCAAGCAGATGCACGATGTTAAAAATGACGCAGTTGAAGTAACATTGGTTAAGGAGAAAAGCGAAAATAGAACTGAAATGCTTGACCCCTACATCGACGGATTTACGGCCGCTTTCACTTGCAAGGAATGTGGGTCTAGTTTTCGATACAAAAGCTGCTACACATCCCATTTAAATTGTCATAAGGGAATCCAAAACCGTTACGAGTGTGCAGAATGCGGAAAAACTTTCCCTAAGCAAAGTGGATTGACAACACACAAGAAACGGATACATTTGGCCAACAAGCCCTGGCCATGTCCTGAATGCAATAGAAGTTTCCTTAACGAAGGCGATCTAAAAATTCATAAACGAATTCACAGTGGCTTGGGTTCGTTCACTTGCAAATTTTGCAACAAAACGTGCAGAGACACTTTCGCTTTGAAAGAGCATCGTCGTATGCATACAGGTTGGTTTTCGAATTTTTATCTTGAAATTAATTTTCACGAATTTTTCAACAATTGGGTTTTATTGCTTTAATTTTAAGGCGAAAGGCCATACATGTGTAGTCTATGTGAGAAGAGTTTCGGAACTCAGAAAACCTTACAGGAACATCTCAAGACGCATTCTGGAGAGCACCCATATACCTGCAACATTTGTTATGTGAAATTTACCCAAAGGAGCAACCTTGGTCGTCACATTAAGGTACAACATAAAGGCTATTATAAGAGCAGATGTGATAAGAGCACAAAAACCCGCTGAAGCAAGAAGAAATGAAGGTATTAAATTATGAGAGTTATGGTATTTTAAAGTACATTATTTTTAAGTGTAATAGTTTACAGTTTTGAGTAAAAATATAGACAGGAATGTATTATATTTTATTGTACATATTTAAAATTCCTTACATTATCATCATCAATATTTAGCACTTTTACTTTGAAACATTTAAATAACATTTATTATGTTTTAAAATATATAAAACGTAAAAACAGCTCAGTGTCGCCTTGACTCATTTGCAATCTTGCACTATATTATATAATTGTAAAAAATATTAAAGTAGCTATCATACGCAATGCGAAAGTAGTATAGATTGTTATAAAATATCTACTTTGCTGGTTGCTCGTAGAAAATTGTGTTATTGGTTCTAATGCTTGAATTGAAGTAATGTTTTAAATTTCCATTACAAAATGGAAGAGTTGGTTGCACAGTTTGAATTTCGAACCCATTGGTGGAAATAGTGCTCACACCGTAGTCTTTACAATTATCTCCTTTTCAAAGTAGAGATCTCCACGTTAGTTCACCGTAACCTTACCGGCTACAATCTTTTGAGCTTAAGACGTATATTATGTTCAAGTCACAACATTTTGGTATTAGAATAGCACCCTTAGTTTCACATAAACTAAAATACAGTCCATTTAATATGATAAATATGACGTGCCAAAAATTTGTAATGTGTTTAGAATACATCTTGGCTTAGGAATTTCAATGTCAAATTGACTTTCTCTGTGTTTAAAAATTTAATCTGTGTCCGCTTCGGAAGTAAATTATACTAGTTTGAATTCTCTCGTAAGCACTGATGAAAAGACAACTGGTAGTCATGTATTGTTTTCGTAAAAAAATGGAATACATATTTAAATGCTTAGTTATCCTCCACAGTTGCGTCTTGGTGCGTATTTAGTTTGCCGTCATAAACAAGAAAATTCCGTTTTTACTTTCAGTCAGGACTCAGCGTGCAAATTTGCACCCCAAGAATGCAAATTAGCACCCCCGGAGTGCAAATATGCCCTCCACGGACTTTTTTAAGACAAAAAATGATTTTTAGAGTGCAAATTTGCATTCCTGGAGTGCAAATTTGCACTCCAAATTTCAATTAAAACTTTAAAATCCTGGGACACCCAGAGATTCGACCGGACGTCTAAATAAAAATCAGACACTTAATCTACATGACTTATAAGAGTTTTTCACCGTGCTGATTTTAATTCTATCGTGCTTTTTTTGAGATTTTGATTTTTAAATGTAATAACTTTAAAAATCAACCGTGCTTAATTGGTATGAGTTAACCATCAAATTTTGGCGGCCAAAATTCTTACTGATGTTGGGTACATTCAAAGGAAAAATTTGATTTTTAACTCATACCAATTAAGCACGGTTGATTTTTAAAGTTATTACATTTAAAAATCAAAATCTCAAAAAAGCACGATAGAATTAAAATCAGCACGGTGAAAAACTCTTAAAAGTCATGTAGATTAAGTGTCTGATTTTTATTTAGACGTCCGGTCGAATCTCTGGGTGTCCCAGGATTTTAAAGTTTTAATTGAAATTTGGAATGCAAATTTGCACTCTAAAAATCATTTTTTGTCTTAAAAAAGTTCGTGGAGTGCATATTTGCACTCCGGGGGTGCTAATTTGCATTCTTGGGGTGCAAATTTGCACTCCATCGTGGAGTGCTATTTTGCACTCCGGGAGTGCAAATTTGCACGCTGAGTCCTGACTGACTTTTAAGGAAAGTGCTGAAAGTAATGTTTATGTTAACTTTTTTATCAACAAGTTGCGTTGTAAAGCGTTGAATTCCAGTTTGGGTAAAATATAGGCAACACAATAGAGTTATGTTTTCTTTTCAGACTTCTGGCGAAAACGACTGCTCATACTTTTTGCTCTTGTTCCTAAAACCATTGCCACAACCCCAACAGTTCGTTCTTTTAATATGGCAAACTACCAATATTTGCGATCCAAGATCGTTTCTTTGCCAAAACGGAACTTGTAATCGGTTCGTAGGACAACCTTTTAATTCCAAAACTCAATTTTGGGTGCAAAAAAACGTTGGTACATTTGTACGCGAAAAGCGAGAGTATAAAAAATGGAAGAAAAAAATCCAGTATATGTTAAAGCACTTTAATATGCACTCCAAATGGTCTTTGTGGATACAACCTCCTATTTACATACGATTAAAAAAAGTACGTTTGCTGTTTGTTTCGCTTTATTCATGAATTCATTGTTCATTCCATGCCTTTTCGACTTCATAGCAGCGGGTTCCAAAGAACTGATTTTCTATTTCCGTTTGCTGGTCCTCTACGTCAGAAGTTTGCTCCTCAATACTTTGAGTACAAAGCGAACGTTGAAGTTTGTCACTCTCCACTTCACTTTGGAGCTCAGTATTGGGATCACCAGTTTCCGTGGTTATTTTCTGACCTGCTCTTAATATTTGTGAGGACGACCTAGACCCCTTTATACCAGAAGGTTTGCAATTTTCATTCATTTCATTTTTACAGTTTGAGATGTTGGTTTCTGTTGACTCCGGCTCCGTCTCGCCAGCATTCGAGTTAAAAGTTTTCCTGGATGCCCACCTAACTTGCAAGTCAAAAATGTTTGAAAACATGAAACTGCAATTGGGGCAACAAAATACTCCGTTTGGTCCTTCTAAAAAATTGATAGCAAAATTTGAAATTACTACGAAGATGGTTTTTGTTTATAGCGAAGACTTACGAATATTAGCGGAAATAGGCTCCTCAGTCAGAGTGTCCTCGTTTCCAGAATTGCATTCCTCTTTATCGCAAAACTTGCAGGAATGCGAGGATTTTTTGACAACTATATCGTGTTGCTCCTTCATGTGGTCGTTGTAGTGACACTGGAACGTAAAGCTGAGCCGACACTCGTTGCAGTCAAGCGTGTTTGCTGTTATGCCAGTCCGCTGACGTTTGGGTCTCTCAGATTTTCTATATCTTTTCGGTTTCCTTTTAGTTGCATGTTTTTGGTACGAAATTTTGTCATTTTTCAGACGTTTTTTGACATGTGGAACTAACAGTCGAGCAATGTTTCTGACAGGGGTCCCCATCCTAGCGTAGATTTCATTTTCTTCGTTTTCCACCCATATTTCACTACTTTCCATCTCCCCTTCCAATTCTCTCCCATCTTCGCGGTTACTCACGTCGTTTTCTCCAACATCAGACAAATTTGACGGGATGTAACAAATTTCAGTTTCGTCGCTAGAATTATCTTGTGACACCTCTGAACTGTGTTTGATGTGTTTATCTCCATTGATGGCAATTGTTTCAGTGCTATCCATATTTCGGGATAAAGAACCAGCATCTTGCTCATTTCTCAACAGCATTACTGGTTGTGTGCCAATTTTAAACTTAACCTGTTTCAATTTGCTGAGGTTGCTCTACTATATTGTGTACAAGTCTCATCAGCTCTGTCCCACTTAACTGCTTCGCACAAGGGGCAATAATTGTTCATGGTTATTCGAAGACTTGCACAATCTTTGCATTTTAAATGTTCACAGTTGTCTGCAGGAATGACTTTGTCTTCGTTTTTAAACTGAAACCAACACATACTGCAGTAGAAATCTCCGTGGTTAACCGGTTTTACTTTATCTTTGTTCTCTTTAATCCTAAGACGCATCGTTTGGCTGGGCCCACTCCAAACGCTTGTAATTTGTTTTCGGAATCCATCTCGTTTTGTGGGATATGTGGGAGCGGTTTCTCGTGACTGTTTTTTATTGGATTCCATCCTCTTTAACTCTTCCCAGTTCTTAATAAAAAAGAGCATAAATCTTTAAAATTCAAGTTTAAGTGCAGGTATTTGAAAATTACTCACCATAATTTGTCTCTTGGACCTATCTAATAGCAGGAAGGGCGTTTTCAATATTGATTTTAATGGCTGCTTCATTATTTGGAATATTCTGGTAATGCGCACCCAGTTCGTCTGACTTCTTTTTAGCTGTTATGTATTTAGAACTACGATGCAACTCCTTATATTAAGAGGTTATGTATCCTGGTGTTCCATTTTCAAGGACACAATTTTTTAAATATGGTTGTCTCAAACGAGGTCGAATTTTATTTTAACAGATAAATACAAAGTACACATATTTATGGATAAATGAAACTGAAATGATGACGAAGCACATCAAAAATTAACATTCCACTATGCTTATGTGTTACAGTAATGTTGACTGCTGATCAACATCCTCGCCATGTATTGTAGTTTTCGGTACACTCCACCTCCGCTCAAGGAACAAGTGCATTGTTCATTCATTACGTGTTCATAAGATACATTTTTATGCTCTGAAAATTAAGCAACACATAGCCTGCATAAAACTCTAAATGAGGGTATATGGGATTTAAATTTTAAATTTACTGGTGAAAATAGGTTTTAAGTAGAACACCGTTAACACAGAAACTGGAGTTATTAAAACTAAACATTTATTTGTCAAGCATATCCCAAATTTCAACAACAATTTGGTTATTTTACTACATGTTTATATACATTATTGGTCATTTTAACTGCATTGAATGAAAAACTACGTAATAATGTGTAAGAAAAATCCTAATAAAACCAGCGATCATCTTTAGACTCAGGCTTACTTTTTCGTCTTTTTGGAAATAAATGAATGTAAGGGACTAGAATGCATCCATGCTTTTACAAAAAAAACTTTCTCAGCATTCCTTTTTACTGGTGTTGGTTTTCATCTGCCAAAAAACCAAAAATTCATAGAAAAAATTAAGACTTGACAAACACAATTTAAAGGAGAACATATTATCTGGAGGAACCTGTGTGAGTTTTCATATGACGTTTCAGATGACACTTTCGTGCATAGGCTTTCGAGCAAACTCCACATTTAAAAGGACGCTCATTCGTGTGAGTAGGCATGTGTCTGATTAAGCCTGACTTAAAAGCGAAACATACGTTGCATTCACTGCATTTGTATGGCTTTTCAGTTGAATGTAATTGAACGTGTCGGGTTAATCGACACTCGGTAGGAAATAATTTTAAACATGTCTTGCACTGAAATTCCAACGGCTTGTGTCTTAGTAAATGGTCTTGTAAAGATTTCCGAATGGCATATTCTTTCCCACATTTGTGGCATTTATTGGGCTTTTCTCCTGCAAACATGGAGCAACACAACCTTGTAGCAAGTATAACAAAAAATGTACAAGAGAACACCAAATACATATTATTATTACTTACCCGTATGGACGCGAATGTGAGTCAGCATAATACTTTTTGTTAAAAACGATTTATTGCAAATCACGCATGAAAAAGGACGCTCACTGGCGTGACAACTTTGAATGTGAAACTTCAAGTCGCATTTCCGGCGGAACGCCTTGGGGCACAATTGGCATTTAAAGGGGTGCATATCCGTATGAATAATCTTGTGAGCTGTTAAATTACTATTGTAAAAGAAACTTTTTCCGCATTCGTTGCACTTGAAAGGTCTTTCATCCAAGTGAATTTTTTTGTGTCTTGTTAAAGTATTTTTTCGCAGAAATGATTTCCCGCAAGTTTCACACTTGAAATCCTCTGACCTCTCCTTCAAATGAGTTTTTAAATGTACTTTCAAATAATTCTCTCTTGCAAATTCTTTTTCACACTGCTGGCATGAGTATGGCTTCTCTCCTTCAGACAAAACAAATTTTCAAAATCAAATAACTAAATCTTCAACCAAAATAGAATTAGCTAATAAAGGAAAAACTTTTGAGGCTTTTACTTGTATGGAAGTGTATGTGAATCATCATATCCTTTTCAGTTGAGAAGGATTTCTCACAAATCACACAGGAGTACCTCAACGGTTTGCAAGCCTTGCCATTTTTCATTTTGGGAGCTGAGTTATCATTAACCACTGAACTTTCTCCTTTTCTGTGTGTTTTATTTCGTTGGGAAAAATCCTTTTTGTATGTTTCAGGCTCTTCTTGGGCCACTTCCTGCTGCTGATTGTTGGAAGCCTCTACGGAGTTTTGTGCAGTTTCCTGATTATCTGCATTCTCTGCTTCGAAGATTTCTACTTCTTCCTTACTTTCACTAGCATTGTGTACAGTATCAGAGTTGGAGCTTTCAATTAAGTTTTCCCGACTTGCATTATGAGGTGACTCGTTTTCATCTGAAGTGACGATTTCTTCGTCAGTGTCTGAGGTGTCGATGTCGCTCTCCTCTGTTTCGCTATTTTGGATAGTTTCATGAACCCATTTAATATGACTGTTCAGAATAAACCGGCGTGGAAATGTCAAATCACAACTGGGGCAATAAAATACATTATACTTTTTCAAATGACTTTTTAAATCCTGCTTCAACGCAAAAGTTCTCCAGCACTGATTACACGTGTAGTTTGGTTGAACTCCTGCAAAGAAGTTCATAGTTGAATTGCTTAAATTATTAATTAAATTTAACATTTATCTTCAAAATCAGAAAAAAAATTACGGTTTTGTGGATGGTTGTCCTGAAGGACGTTTTCACCTTGTTTTTCTACAACCCTCAAGTCGTTTCCTTCTGTTTCTTCAATTTTAGACAACTGTGAGACAATATTATAAATTTTTTTTATCATTCAACTCAAATGATCAAGTTAATAAAAATTACTAATTAACTACCTCTCCAATATTTAATCCGTTCATATTGGAAATGTCACTTGTTTCGTCGACGGTTGACGTTTGAGCGTTGTCTTTTTGACTTAACGTCTCTTCAAAATCGTCTACCTCAGCACTTGCATCAGTTTCGCCATCACTATTTCCAATATCAAAACTGGAATCTTCTTCATAAAAAACCTCTGTTTCTTCCTCTTCTTCAATCTCAGAGCCACTATCCTCTTCAATCTCAGAGCCACTATCCCCAATCCTTCCAGTTGTTTGCAAATTTCAGGGCCATGACTATCTTTAGGCTCATTAAACCTTTGGTAGCAGACGTTACATTTGTAGCGTTTCAAGCATAAACCATTTTTAGAGTTTCTCATTCCAAGTTCTGTGACAGTTTCAAACTTTACACTTCTTGAATGGGTGGAGGTTGCTCGTGAAAATTTTGGACCCAACTCGTTATAAAATTTGCTCCACTCTTGTATCTGACACAAGGGACAAACATTGTTCCAGGATATTCGGATGCTTCCACAGCGACGGCATCTTAAATGCTGACACTTGTTTTTAGAGCCAGACTTTTCTTCATTTTTAAATTGAAATGCACACATGTTGCAATAAAAATCCCCATTTTCAACGCGTTTCACAGTTTTATCAGAAGCAATCTCGTGCTGCTGATCTACGCTCAGCCCACACCACCAACGGGAAAGTTGTTTGCGTGTCCGAACCCGCTTTGTTGGGTATGGCTGTAAAGTTCCACTTATTTGTTCTTCTGGTATGGATTTCATCTTCTTTAATTTTTTCCAATTCTAAAAATTTAAAAGATTCATAAAAATCTAAAATTGCAAATAAATTGTTGATAATGAAATCTTTCTTACCATTATTAGTGGTTTCTGCCTGTGGAACAACAGGAAAGGCCTTTTTAAAATAGTTTTCAAAGGTTTAGGCACTGTAACCTTTCCGGTTTCAGTTATCGTTTCGCTTTTTGGTTCTGAATCATTTTTCTCTAACGCACTAGCCACTGCGTCGTCATCATCATCAGATGGAAACCATGTAAGCATTATCTCTCCTTTGGAATACCGTTCCGTCTTAAATCAATAAACACAATTGATTTATCATTCAAACTAATACATCATTTGATAACTTGAGTAAATGAATTTAGGCTTACTTCTTGAACTAGTTGGTCGGCATCTTCTCGCTCTTTCCTGCTATTTAGAATAGGTGAAACCACTTCGTTTCTATCAATCTCCATTGTATTTTAAGTGCTTGTATCGATATTCACTTTAATTCATGTTTGATATAAAATTTAAAAAAAATATGAATTATGAATATTTTCAAGTAAAATATGAATAGAAAGTGCAGAAAAATGTAAACAAATTGTATCTACATAATGTATTTATTCAGTTTAAGCCTTCTGTGCTGCGGTAAATGGTGAGACTGATTCCACCTCTCGCTATGTTTTCTCGCTGGCACAGTCAGTGCACGTATTCTTTAATGTACCGAATATAACCATAAGAATTCAGTATGCAAGCCTGGCTTTAGAACTGTATTGAATGAAGCTCTTTGAAGAAAATAACAGGCAGCAAGGGGTTTCAGTAATCTCAGCAGTTAAATAGCTAACAATTCACCCGTACTTTTGTGGAAAATGTATGGTATTTTGCTTAAATGTAAATGCTGGGCGGAATATCCCAAATCACACTAATTGCGTACGTTGTATTACATTAGCAATGTTTCTTTATATCTCATAGCTTCCAACATTAGTTAGTGGTGAACTGACTAAATTTAATTGCGTTCTACTGTACATATAAAAATAAAAATGATGACTGAATTTTATTTGATATAATTATGAAGTACAGCTTGTACCTTTCTCAACCGCTCTCATTTAAGCTTAGACTTCCATACCAATTCAGTTATGTGGGCTATAGGATTCTAATATTGCCATTTCATTCATACAACTGCTTTTCAAAATCCCCTTATTGGCAAGGTTCGTTTGCAAATGCATCATAACATATGCTCAAATAAAACTATGATCTGTGCAACATTGCAACATATCCTTGTTTTGGACATCCGCTACACCGATTGTCAGAAGAAAATATCCTCCAGCTAAAATTTCAAAGTTATACTCCACAGAAGTGAGCAAAGGTTTGATGAAGATTCGGAGGCAAGCAGAAATATTCATGGTTCATACGAAATACGTTTCACAACTTCGCTTTTGACAACCCAAAGTGTACAGCATTAGGCTCATTAGGTAGTTTAAAAGATGATCATACTCGATTTCAGAACGACCTAGTTGCCGGCTATGTCAGTTTCTCATAAGCTGACAGTAGAAGATCTGTTTCACAAAAATATTTTATAAGCAATCAGATACTTGACTATTTCATTAGATTTTGAATTAAAACTTTGAAATACATTCAGGTATTTATTCTGACAAGTAAATAAATACAAAATATTATGGCAATAGGTTATAATTTCGTGTTAAGTCTCTCGATTGTCAAAATATTTAATTATTTTATCACCGGTTTTAATTTAAAGCACATTACACATAATAATTTTATCATGTTAAAGTGAGCTATCATCATGATCCTGTGGAGTTATTTCTGGAGGTACTTCCACCAAGTCCCACCGAATCCGAGGAAACATTCCTTCATCCGATGAAGCCTACGATAAGTAAAGGAAAAACATTTAGCACGTAAAAATCATAGAGGAAAATGACGTTTAGTAGGTAATTATGTTTTATAAATGCAAATTTCCTTTATGATTACCTGCGCTTGACAACCACTCTGAATCTGCATCAAAACCGTTGTGATCATCTGCGAATTAAAGTGAGCAGCACAGGCATCCGCTTCGGAAGACGGATTACCTTCAGGTTTTGGCGAGAGACTGATGTCAATTATTTCAGGTGGGACAAAAGAAAGGTCCACATCACTTCCTTCTCGATCTTGATTAGCTTCCAACTTCCGAAAATGACGTCTTCCTCTACGTGCAAATGTAGTTTTCACCGTGTTTGGGCGCTTTCTAGGATTTGAAGCTACAGCTACTTCCGTTACAATTTCAGGGATGGAAGATGTCGGTTTAATTTGGTAGGGCGTCCCTAACTTTGCATTTTCCCTGTGTTCTTCCTGTGTCTTTGCATTTGCCATCCTCAATGCCACACTTGTTCCTGGACACAAAAGGCATCTTTCCGTTGTTAAATAGCAATTACGACATTTGGCATGCCTGTGTTTGCAGGACTCATCAATAACACGCCTAAACTTGGATTTTCCGACGGTGTATGTTGTCAAACATTCTGGACATTTTATTAACCCGTTTGGATTATCAGGACCGTATAATTTCTCGTCTTCTGAGTTGTCCGAATCCATTACGAGTAGTTGAGTGAGCTCCTTTCACTATTCCACGTTTAAACTGCAACAAAAAATAGTTCCCAAAATTTTTTAATCAAAATTTCTAACAAAAAAACCTCCTGCAAAATAAAATACATTATCTATCAGTTTACCGACCTGAACCCAAGTCACCAACAAAATTGAAATAAAAATCAAGCTTGCTTCGCAAAACAAACAGTAAATAATCCTATTTTGCAATATTTAAAATTTGCAGTGCAATTTTCTGTGCGCGACGATTCTTTCTTATATGTCAACAAGTATGATTGAGTTGAGGAGTCTATGTTGATACAGAAAGAAAACAAGCTGAAGCAAATTGTATGGGACGAGTACAGTTATGAATAAATGAAGTGAAGCCCAGCTTGGAAAGGAAGAGGAAGATTTGGAGGTAGACAGCTGGAGGATACTTGTCACATGCATTTTTTCAACAATGTGCGTATTGCTAGTTTTCAGGAGCAACGAGGATACTTTTCTATATTGTGCATAATAAAATGTCGTGGTAGTGTTTGCGCACACTTCATTGCCGAAAGTTCCTTGTGTATATTACTAGACTATGGAGTTGTGAGCAGTTTCAATCCTGAACTAGAGTTAGAGTGGAAAGCTAAGCGTGTATGCTATTTTGCATAGTTTATTGCGTTGAATGTCATGAGTCACGACCTATGACATGATGCAATCACATTCTCGCATGTTAGGAACCCTCTGGAAGTTAAACAAAATGTGAGGTGAAGGATCGCTCCTTGTGGGCATCCTCATATTGTTTTGTGTTAAAATGCGGCTAAAATAATGACATATAATAGCAAAGTTACTTTCCCGTTTTATAAAGCAGCAACGTTCATTTTAATTTCTACCAATGCTCCAAACGGATACCTGAACTGCCTTTATTCAATCTCCGCTACTCGCACAGCCATGAAGATTATAATAATTTTTGATGTTTGTAAACTGCCATTTACAACATGCCTAATTTCGAAACAGCATAACTTTTTGGATTGGTAGAGTAAGGCTTATGCAAAACGAGTTGGATTGTGAATAAAACAACTGGTGTGAGAACCACGAGACTTGTTAGTACTTGTAGTGTTGAAATATTCTAGTAATACCGTAAACTAAGGCAAGAATTTGTATCTAATATTGTTTTCATGAGCATTTTTTGAATATTTCACGACTAATATGTAGCCTACTCTTTATAACTTAATGACAAGCCGTATTGCTACGTTTTTATTGATTCAATGATTGATTGATTATTCATCATAAGAAATTAGCTTGAGGTTTTGGTAAGAAATGCCTGCATTGCCACACTGGATCGAAAAAGCTACATTCAAAGTCTAATGATCAGATAGCAAATGTAAATGTAACCTTATAAATCTGAACTTGGAAAAATCAAGGAAAAATAAATGGAAAGTTTTACGAAAAAATACCTAGGTAAAGATGAAAGACGCAGATGCCATCCAGACAAGAATATGTAGCAATATTCCATTACAACATTGATCATGGGCCCAACAACAACTAAATTCTGGTTTGAAAACATCGAGAGGTGCTGGATACGCATTGATAGTCGTCAAAGTTCATGATTACCAAATGCGTCAACGAAATGTTAATATTGAAAAACAAAGATTCGTTTTTAAATCCATCAAAACGTTTTTACATCCCAGACAAACTGCAGATACGTTCGTGATAATTTAACCTTTCATTCACCCCGACTTGACTCAAAATATGTTTTCATCAAGCTTTTTGAATGGACGCATTGAGTAAAACTGCGACTAATTAATGCTTATCGCCTTCCTTAGTTATAAAACTCAGACTGTAAATAATTCTTATCATCTTTCTCAGTTGTTATTTAAAATGTTGCCATTCATTCGTTTTTCTTCAACTAGACAACTCAAGGATAATATCTTTAAAGAGCAGACAGAGAAAAATGAAATGTAATAGTAAAATACATGTCTCAACAGTTTTATGTCTGTGCTTGTTTGTAATACAATGATGTGGCATCCCCTTTTGATGATAACAAAGTTCATATTTTCTCGACATGAATGAGTTTTATTATCAAGTCAACCATTCCAAAGGACGGCAATCACACTCATATATACATACATGCATTAATTTAACTTGTCATTTTTGCTCGCGTTCACTTCTTACCATCTTGATATAAATTTTGAGTTCCGTTCTGTCCTTTGCATCAAATTGTTTCTGTCTGTTGATCACAACGGATCTTTATTTTGAAGCTCTCTGAATTTTTTCCAACGCGTTTGGTTTTAACTTATTTTAAATGGCAAACATACATATTTTCTGGTTTTGTCTATTTGCTTCAACAATTTCCTTTGCAGCAACTGGAGTCAGTGCACAAACCCGTGCTAATTATGGAGAGCCATGTAGTCGATCAACTCGCTGTGATTCCCGAGCGTCTCTCACTTGTACCAATGGATCTTGCGAGTGCATCATGCCAGACGTGATGGCATATGATGGGGCAAAGTGTGCCGTTTTTGCTGGAGAAAAGTGCACCTTTACCGCAGTTGACATTCAAAGCCGAGGTGAGGAACGCAGCTGGAGAGAGGAGTTACCCTGTGTGAAAAATTCTTTGTGTCAAGAAGGATTCTGCACCTGTCTCCCCGAATTCTATGAATCTGCCAACGGAACTTGTATCAGAAAGAGCAGCTACAATGGACATTGTGAGTTTGATTTGGCATGCAAGACTGACAAACTTTTATTTTGCAATGAAGAGAAAAAGTGCGGGTGCAACTCTACCATCTCAAGCTATAGCTTCTCACAGGAACGGTGTTTAATCGTTGCAAATGCACAATGTGAAAACGGCCAGGAGTGCGTATCCAATGCAAATTGCAATTGGGATGCACTCAGAGGCGAAAACGTTTGTAAGTGTGACTCTGACTTCTTTGCAAATTCAGAGGGGCAATGTGAGGCGAAGAGGGGATATAAACAACCGTGTGCAGATAACGATTACTGCCAAAACGGGATGGGTAGTGATGATATGCAACTGGTTTGCAATGCCGACAATCTTTGTGGATGCAGAGCTAACTTTTCTACATTTGATAATTCTAAACACCTTTGTGTGAGGTTGGCCGGGGTCTCGTGTTTGGAGTTTCCCAACTGTATAATAAACAGTGAATGCGATACGGACGAAGATTGCACATGTAACTCTGAGTATTTTCAGACTTCCAGTGGAATGTGTGAGCAAAAGCGAAATCACGGGAAACCATGCCAAGCAGATAACCAGTGCAGCAAAGACTTAAAATGTGGGCGTTTTCTTTTGTGTCTATAATGAAGGAATACGACTCTTCCGTTTAGAAAATGAGTCATCATTCCAAGCAGGTCTTGGTCATCCATCAAAGCAAACACTTTAGGAACTAGCACTTTCCCATTATCAGTTTCAACCTCGATATTTCTCGAAATATTACGAATGATGTCTCCATAAAATCGATAGCTGCCTAGTTTAAG
Source organism: Orchesella cincta (assembly GCA_001718145.1). Classification (NCBI taxonomy): domain Eukaryota; kingdom Metazoa; phylum Arthropoda; class Collembola; order Entomobryomorpha; family Orchesellidae; genus Orchesella; species Orchesella cincta. Next base: position 3,536 of record LJIJ01003336.1, on the reverse strand, counting down.
AAAAGTAGTTCTACGATGAAGCAGCGACGCCCTTTTTAACAAATTCTCATCAATTTGATTTTCGTCGGATAAATAAGCAATTTGCAAGTAATTTTTCATTTTTGAAGAGAAATAAAAGCTACTACTTCCGCTCCCATCAGCAACCGGTGATGCAGTTCCTATGAAACTGTTTTTGTCCCTTAGCAAGCTTTCTAAACTTGAGGGAACGGGTGGTGGCAACTGCACGCTCATGCTTGAATAAACTGTTCCGCTATACCCATTTCTTACCACTATTAGCGTTAGGAGCCAAATGTATAGCAAAAGGCTTGATATGAACCTTTTATGATATGTTTCAGCAGTGCTGTCATCACTTTGCTCAACTGTTGCTGCAAATGTCCAAAATGCAGACTTTAGAAATCTAGTGAAAATATTGGATTCCCCATCTAAATCTTGGCTGACTAAAGCCAAAGCAAAAACAATTGAAACTGACGAAATCAATAGGAAAATCCAAGTGGATATATCCATAGATTGTAAAAGTTTCTTTATGCTAAACCCTGCTTCTATTTTTGCAAAAATTCTATAATTCCACACAACCTCATTTGCCATGTATGGAATTATGATATGTTTTCGAATGGCAATAGTGTTCTTATTCACTGTAATTATTTTTATGGAAGGATCGCTATAATGCTTATGAGATCCCGAAGTTGTATCCAAATTTCCATACTCTATTCGCAGCTGCCCATCGTACTAAGTATTCTATACCAGGAGGGGTTCTACCGTAAACGGTTAAGTTGTTTTTCCAGCAAAATAACTACCAACACATGACAACCACATTAAAACTGGCCGATTCGTCCCAGTAAAAATGTCGGTAGGTCCACAACTTTGTGAATTTGATCTTCCTCCGAAATCGTAGCTAATTTTTGTTAGTCGAAGATTATTGTGGAGTTTGAACCACAATCTTTCAAAGTCCTTTGAAGTCATTTTCTCATTCAGGTCTACAAGAACCGGCTGATCTCCTCGTTTTAATTCCACGTTGCAAGCAACACAAAGCATTTTTGGAATTCCGTTATTCCCAACAACAAAAACCTTGGAATCCAACTGTAGTAGTCGAAGCCAATCAAGTTCGTTCAGAGTTTTGAGATTTTGAGTATCTTCTCGTTCTGATATAAAAATGATGGCGGCAAACGTTAAACCCTCAGCTGCACGTGACATTCCAATTGTCAGATTTTTAATTACTGCAAAGTCCGTTCCTAACCAATCCAAAGAAGTTATTTGAATAACTGCAGTCGAAAATTTTAAGCTCAGATCAGAAACACGTTTTTAACGGGCTTCGAAGGATCCAGAAGTTTTCCCAGGAAAAATGTAGAATTCTCGGAAGTGGGATACCAGTTCTCCATAATAGTTGGGTACGATGAGATCAGCACCATAAGTTGAGATGTGAGATTAAAACTGAAATCCCCATATATATGTAGCGTTAACGAATTTTCTTTGGGAGCTAAGTTATTGACAACAGTTTGTGTCTTTTTCATATTAAATTCTTGCTTTCCACTTGCAACGCATAATAACTCAATTAATATGAAAATGCACAATGTATTAGGCTTGTGATTGACCATTTTTATGCTGGAATTTGTGTTATTATTGCTTGGTTAACTTGTAGCTTACTGAAAATTTTAAAGCGGGTGTTGTAAATGTATATTCATACAAACTGCAGGGTTAGTGGTTCCAATCTTACATTTTTACGGAGCGTTAAAAGTAATTTACCATTTCGAGTATGTCATTCTAAAAACTCTCGTGAAAAAGAATGTATTCGCATATCAATTCTAATGTTGTCTACTTGAATTTTAAAATACAAACTACCTTTTGGCTTTTGTTTCTCATATTAATTTTGATTATTTATCGCAACCTTTTGTCAGCAAACATACATCTGGATTTCATAAGTGTTCTGCACTGGTGAATAAATGTTCCAAACCGCGTTAAAACTGCTTGACATTTACTTGGAGGCAGAACGAGGACACTTGAATTCAAACAGTAAATATTACATTTTTATTAAAATTAAATGTCGATATTGCGGAGTACGATTTTCACACACGAACTTTCTCATTTATGTTATTACAAAAACATTATGTATTTTTTGAGAAAAATCAGATGTTTTCCCGAAAGTTGCAAAAATATGAGTTTATTCAATGCTAAGCATCAGTTAATATGTATTAAAAGGTGAAGAAACGGACATGGATAAGTCAGATCCACGTTGTATCAATCCAAAAATTTCGTTTTCACATAACTATTCTTAAATCGAAAATTTTACATAATATGTGAAACATGCATTACAAAATAAATATCATATTAATTGTATCCGTTTTCGCAGGTTTGTAAAAAATTATGGGAGCTAAAAGAAGTTTAATGCTTTAATTTGAAATAAATTCAAAATAATGAATTAGCATCATTCAAAATTAGATTTATCATTTTCAACATGCAAACCCCATAAGCAATGAAGAAGATTTCATAACATCATCATTTTAAGTCTAATAACTAGCACATTGGTGCTATTATTTGATATGCTATGTGGAATTTAAAACTAAAGCATCGGTATCGATCATTTTATTAATCATTCCTTACAACGAGTTGGCTGTTGTAGAAGTGCTGTTGATTTCCATTGGGATTTCATTTTTCAAAGAATCATTTATCAGGTCGGAATTTCGTCTGCACTTTCTAGCACTCGTCGAGGACCCATCCAGATGCCACATCCAAACATCTGCCTGCTTCCCCAACTCTGGAAAATTTCGTAAGTTTTCTACAAACCGCATTTGGAGTGCAGTACTCATCATTATCAAAGTTGCAAAGTGAACAACAAGGACCCCGGACAACCATTAAATTAATTGTCGATAATGCTCCAAAGATCACACAGGACCGGTGCCCTTGATGCATTGCAATCCACACAATATCACAAGTATGCTCTGGATTGGCATCCGAATAGTAAGTTACGGTGTTGTAATATTGATACATCGCAAGGCTATCCCGAACTCGATAAATTGACGACTTATCCGTCCAGCAGAAAACGAACAACCCTTTTGACAACGCCACTGCACCTTACCTCATTTCTGTACAACACAATCGCCATTTACAACACAATTCGCATTTACTGCACAAGGGGTGTAGTTATTACAATGGGTACTCTGAGCTACCAAACACATTGCAAACCATTGGATTTCTGCTGATTTTCATACTTACAAACACATGTTCCTCTTGTGCAAATTGTTCCCTGTTAGTTCTCATATACAAATTCAGTTGTGATGTATCCTTTCCTTGCGCTGCCGCCCAAGTGTTGTTTGAAGATTTAGAAAATTCAGACTTGCATTGCCAACACACAGTCGTTGATATTCTAGGGATAGGGCACTCTGCCTGCCTGGAATACAGTCGTTGAATACGCAACATTCGTGTTCACCCAAACCCACAGATTTTTTTCCGGAAGGGTGTTAAATTTGTTTGCGTCTTGTCACAATTCGCATCGTTTCCAGTTGTTCCACACAAATGATTGAGCATTGAATCTCTCTCTTTTG
>LJIJ01003335.1:0-19655 GCA_001718145.1 Orchesella cincta | reverse complement strand
CAATGAGAGAGAACATTGTTGTTGATTTGATCATACAATCTTTAATCAGGGACTTTTAGGGGTGAATTCAAATCAAGCGCTGTCAGCTACAACTCAGAAGGGGTCTTCTGAAACCAAATGGTTCAATGTATTTTACAAGAAAACAAAGACAATGATGATAGTGGCATTTGAAAACAAGTTCATTTTCATACTTGAATCTTCCATGCATTTATTTCACAGCTCTATTTTTTTATCTCTGCATTTTTGTGATCAGTTTTTTAATTCAAAATGCAAAAAGTTGACCTTTTAAGGTATGAAATTGATTAAAAAATATGTACCCTCTGAATTTTTAGCAATAACCCGGTCGCGTCATTTCTCCAACGTGGTAAAATTATTTATGATATACGTGTCTTCGCGGACTTACGTTGAATGTTTCACAAATGCTCATAAATATTTGAAAGAAATAAATGCAAATTTTGTGAACAAGTATACACTGTTTTATTTGAATTTATTTCAATTACTCATACAAATTTTGAAGGTTACACAAAATTATTCTTAATGTTCTATGCATTAAACTGTTTCTAAATAATTCATTTTCTAAATTCATGTGAATTGTAACAATATTAAGATTAATTTAGGCCATAGGCCTTGCAGACTTTCGCCACCATTCTGCAGGAAAGCGTAGACTGAAATTTTCTGTAAGTTAAATAAATGATCATGATTTTATTTCTTTTACCGTCTTTTTAGTGCCTCATTAATGACCCTTTAAGTCTTTGTGCTGTTTCAATTCTTGCTCTGTCTCCCAACGCTTCTCACAAGTGAAGCAAATAAACCTAAGGTTTTTCTTTTTATCAAATTTGTTTTTTAAAGTTTGAAACACCGACTCAAACCCGGCAGCTTGTTGGCTTTCACCCTGAGAGATACTATGAATCTGTTCTTTTTCCACAGTTGAGCTAATCTCCTTTTTGCTGCTTGGTCCTGGTTCCGCTGTTTCTTTAAGATTTGGACCCTTATGTTGCTTCGCATGTAGTAACTTATGCAGCTCCAAAATGTTTCCTGACTCCTGCCAAAATATTTGTTCAGCTTTCTCCATCCCTTGAACCTTGGCTTCTAGTCCCCAAACTTTTTCCTCCTTTTCAATCATCGCTCGGCGGAATTTTAGTTGCGCAACCAATTCAGTTGTGATGTTAGCACTAAACTCTAATGCTTTGGGAGTTTCTCATTGCCCCGATTCTCGGTCCTTTTCTATAAATTCCCAACAAGGCTTTTGTATGCCCACTAGTTGCCATGATGAATTCAATTTTTTCTCAAGTTCATACTCTTCTTGTCAATCTCCGTATTCACAAATTCCAACTCCCCACTGAGTCTTTCCCGGTGTTCATTATGAGAGCTCAGTTGTATAGCCAACTCAACAATTTCTTTCCGGTGATTTGTAATCTCCTCAATTCCATTATAAAGCAGTTCCAGTGTTTCATCAGCGGACGGTTCAGCTCGGTTATGATATATTGTTTCAATTCTGTGGCTAGCGTTAAAAACTCATTAAAAACTTTTTTTACATTCGACTGTTGCTTAAGTGGATCAACAATACTTTCTTGGCTTCTTCTGGTTGAGCAAGCTGTTTCCTCACTTTCATCTTGACTGCTTTTTTGAGACGTCGCAACCATCTGCGGTTTTGAAGATGCAGATGATTTAAAAGGCGATCTAAACATTTTTGACAGGGATTGAACTCTCTTTCAAAACTGGTCAGTATCTCTAAAAATTCACTTTTTACTCTGACGATTGTATTATTTGTCTACTTAAAGAGAACTGTAAGAGGCAACTGAACCAGCTTCTATTCCATTTTTACTCCTTTTATATATGGTTCAATGTTTGCAGACGGTATGCAAATGAGTGTTCACTTCATTCACACGTGGGCTGTTCCCTTCATTACCTTTCTGTGTGCTTTGCATACATTGCATTGATCTTTTTTAACCTTAGGCTCATCTTCATAATCTAATTGCGAGTGTCGTCCCAAAAAAACTCATCCAATATATTTTCGATTCCCTGTTGCATCCTGCTAAATTACAAGGAACATATTGCCATACAAACTAATTTGTAGCTTTTACTCCGGATCATGAAACATTTTTTATGCGGACTAGTAATTTAGTAGTGTTGAATGCTAATTTTGAGCTTTGGATTTGTTTGGGAATAAAAATTGGGGAAGAAATTCACCTTATAACCATAATATACAGAAAAATTGCCCACATGTTTTTTCGGTGATTGTGCAAGTTGAAAATTGAAGTTGTGAGAGTTTTTTTAAATGTTGTGACTCAGAACTTGTGATATCTTATCTTAATGTTTATCGTCTGCGTGTAGTAAAATTTATAATGTAAATGCTCTTGTGTCACATAAAATTATTGCAAAAATAACCAATAAAAATCCATATGGACATCAGTAGCTCGGTGAAACACTAATTTTGTAAATTTACGGATAAATTATAGTAACAGGCTTATGGCATAAGAAGTCTCATAAGTTGAATCACTAACTTTCTCTATTCAAAAAAGAAAACACCAGGGCATCCTGAGACATGACTGGATTGTTTTGGCAAACACTCAAATGATATCATTAACAAATTCAGACTTCTTTCATTTAATTACTTTGCACAAATCTACCCTTTTTTAGTTACCTAACAACGTTGACTCGTGTAGCACAACCCTTTTCACCCTTCATACGATAACGGGTGAAATAAGGACAACAACACAAACACATATGGTGTGTAATAAAAAAATCCCCCTCTGTATCCCTTTTTTTATTCCGATCATTTCCTTGAGTTCCTTGATCCTTGTATTTAGAATACATGTGTTTGTACTCGTCCATTTGAGTCATTTTTACTCTTAACAAGTTCTCGAATCTGAATGCGAAATTCAAAATGTTTTGTTTGTTTTTTTTTGTTTCTTGTTTCCTGCTAAAATGGAAAAATAACAAAGGAACATATGTGTATTGGAACATTACCGGAAACAAACTTTCAATTACATGGGTAATTTTCGAGCAAAAAATTCTATCAATATGCGTGGCATTACATATGTCAATCTAATCTGGCTGTTAAATTGATTTGGCGATGGAAATCTTCCTGCTGCACAAACCATTATTAGCCTTCATTTCCCATTTACGATATACCTTTTTCCCCTTTCCGTAACCTTTTTGAAACCTTTTCATATGCATACTTGGTATTGAGCTTTTCAACCCCTTGAAATCTGAACAACAAATAGTTTTTTCTTCTGATTTATCAATAATATATTGATTGTTCCCTCCCACATGAGAACACTGCTAGAGGAACGTTTGTGTGCATTATAGATCTTGATAGGATAAGTGACGTTTCGTGCATAAATTGGAAATGCAAGTTTTTATTATTATTTCGAGTTCGAAGGAATGATAGAAAACGAAGAAGACAAAAGAAAATGGCATCATGATCTTGTATGCAAAATTGAAAAAAAATAATTAATTTTTTCACTTAAAGTTATTATTTATTTTTCAATAAAATTTTTAAAACGCACAATGTTTTTTAATACATGATAAATTTTACATATCGGCAATGAGCAGGTCACTTCCTTTCTCCCCCAACATGATGGTGGCAGCTTGTGTGTTGCCATTTGGTAATCTGGGCATGACAGACGCGTCAATAACGCGGAGACCATCGATTCCAATCACCCTGATGAAAATAGGTATAGAAAACCATTTAACATTCAAATTCTGAAGTCAAAATCAAAGGGATTAAATTTTGATTGGGCTTACTTCAAATCTGTTATCACACTTTTCCCATGCGCAGGAACCACGTGATGATAAACCGTGCCAGTTACTCCTGATGACGCATCGATAATAGTCATCACTCTTGAATTCCAGGCTTTCACAGCCAGGCACGGGTTTGTAGTAAAGGGGCGTGTTGAGACTCGAGTTTTCGAACAAATCCACATATTTCTTGTACCCTGTTTAAATCAATTAAAAATAACTTCAAGTGTTTTGTTTATTTTCCCCTTTTCAAAATGGTCAGTATTTTTACCGTAAAGTAGAGCTTCCATGTCATCTGGATGTGCCAAATATTGCGGTCAATTATGGGATTATCAGCAGGGTTTGTGCTTGCAAGTGTCACGTTTCCTACAGATTTGGGCCGCCCAATCCACAACAAGCCGAACCTGGCATCCGTGTTGTTTTTGTGGAAGGGGTCAAACCAGCTATCCAAAAGGTCAGCCCGAAGCCCAAACATTGTGTTCAGGTCTTGCGCAGCTCAGGATAGAGGGACACAGAGGAATGCACAACTTGGAGATCAGGATAGCTGGGTCTGAAAACAAAATATTTTTTTAATCCATGCTTTTTTCATAAACTAAAAATCAGTTCAAATTAAATTACTGTGCAACTGGGCTCGTGAAGAATCCTGCTCCTGCCAACCCATCAGGGGCCGCTAAAACCCCGCTTCCGCTGAGGAGAAAGCTCGTAGCAGCCTGAGCAGTGATATCCCTATCCGGATTCAAGGATGGGCTCCTCAAAAAATGGTCCTACGAGGACGGAAGCGTGGCTAAATTAAATAAACATTTAATTTTAAAGAACGGTATATAAATTTGATTAAAAAAATAATAGTGTACAAGACAGATTGTTCTAAAAAAAAATTACTCTTGTAAGTTGAGCCCAACTGGAAGATCCTTCAGGACTGGAATCTAAATTATGCCATGTGAGTTATATTTTTAAGAAAAATCAATCGCAGAATTAATTCAGTTTTTTTCAGTTACTTTCAGCGAACGAAGGTGAGCAGCAGGACCGACTCCAGATAGAAGTAAAATTTTGGCAGACCCGAATGCTCCAGCGCTCAGGATAATTTCCTTTGTTGCCGTCACACTCCGAGTGAGACCTTGACGTTGGTACGTGACTCCAACTGCTTTTCTTGGCTTTCCGGGAATGGCAATAGGTCGAAAGTTAATTTTTGTAACCAGAGCATATTTCTTGATACAGAGATTGCTTGGTTTTCCTGTATCCTTATAGAAGGCTCGGTACGTGCTTTCTCTCCACCCATCTTGGGTTGTGACGTCAACTTTTGAAAATACTGAATGGAAATCCAAAGTAAAATTTCTCTTCCAAACTGAGAGAAAACTCAACAAATATTATATTTACCTTCTTGATTCGCCCCATTGTAATCCCCAACGGTATAGCCCTTTTCCTGAGCAGCAGCCAAGAATTCTTCGACACCTGGCATGTAGTCATGTGTAGCCACATTGAGGAGACCTCCCTTCCCGTGATATTGTGCTGAAGCTGGATCACTAGCGTAAATTCCATTGTAATCCTCCGGCTTTTTATAATAAGGTAACAAATTCTCATAGTTCCATTGCGGGTCGCCAACAGCATCTTCAGTTGACCATCTGTTGAAATCCTCCTTGTTTCCCCTCACATACATCATGAAATTGGTGGAGGTAGAGCCACCCAACATTTTCCCTCTGGTTGTAAGGGGTCGCTTTAAAAACACAAAGATTTTTATACAAAAAACGAATAAATTGAATTTTATTTATTTAACAAATTTTTATCCACCTTTCCATCGCAATTTTGGCTAGCGTTGGGTTACGCAGTTTGGTTGTATATCCAGGTATTTGCAAGTTGATTGTGGAGAAACCCATCCATCGCTGGAATGTCGTTGAGAACCGACGGCTCGCCCCCAGCTTCCAGTAGTAAAACCCGGATGGAACTGGAAGCGTTTGCGATTCTAGTAGCGACAACCATTCCAGATCCACCTGAAACGGTGGTAAAAATAATCCTTGTGAGCCACGGCAAAAGAATAGGAAAATGGGGTAATGTAAATTTTACCTGCTCCAACGACAATATAATCAAAGGATGTAAATCGGCATTTAGGATCCAAAGTCAACAGCTCGCTATTTGACGCCGCGTCATTTGCCATGTCCAGGTGACCCATGAGTTCATTGCAAGGGCCAGTGCTACTGCGGCAACAGTTGCAACCGGCAGTGGAAGGGGCCAACGGGCTGGCAGCGCACTGAGAATGGTGTTGATAGCGTCGACTACACCCATTTTGAAATTTTTCTTGAAAACTAAATTTTAGAATAATCGCCTCGCCAAGATGGGCAGCTGCCACTAACTGAAGTTCAAGGGCATTGAAGATCGCTTTTATATCATTTGGTATGTCGCCAATTCCAACATTTCATAGTTCTCCTCAATACTGCTCCATATTATGCTATTTATCAACATGATATTTCGTTTGAAGCTAAATACATTCACATATTATTCAGATTGTGTGTAAATTCCGAGTTGTGACCATTTAGTCCATATTAACAACGCTTATTTTAAGTACAGAATATTTTAATACAGAAGTGCAGTTACATGCTGTATCTCAACTTCATCCGTCATCCTGGAGTTATCATGAGGTCAGTGAGTTCGATGATATACGCTGTACAGAATTCTTCTAAATGTGTGTGTAAAACGTGAGTAATTCTCCCAGGTTTGAACTCTATATGTAGCTCAAGCGCTACATCAATGGAATTGGTTACGGAATCCATTCATTCTAGCTCCTCGTGTTTGCAATAAAGATGATAATTGAGATATCAACTTAACGCCAATGTGGATTTTTTTTTATTTAATTTCATATCATTGCTAAAAATTACACATTATATTGCATTTATTTAAATAGTAATGATAAATTAACACTGTGTGCTAATATTTTTTTGTAAAAAATACAATTGCTACTCAATCGAACACTTACAACTTACGCAAACATGATTATACTATAATTTTGTAAGCAATAAATTACAGAATGTACATTATATTTTAAAAACTTGCTAAAAATCTCCAACATCATACACATAAAAGCGTAGGAGTGAGTATTGGGCTGAGGGTTGAATTTCTAATGTAAAAATGCCTAGAAATAAGTGAGAGACTGATGTACCCTGGCTCGGAGACAGCCCTTACAATACATACTTGTGCAGATAGAGTACACATCAGAATCTTTTCGAAGGGGGTTGGTGTTTGTTGGAAAGTACGCCGTCTGCATTACATGCATAGCTGGTAAGTACATACTGAACCCCAATTTTAGGCAACCGATGGAGAAGAAAGCGTACAGCTGTCAGAAAAATAAACACGCCGATTCCAGTTGTAGATTAGGTACATTTAAAAGCAATTACCCAAGTTTTCAAGCTCCAGTTAATCTGTGGTCAGCGAAAACGCTGGAATTATCATGAGGGTGGAGTTGCTAAAAAACAAACAAATTAGCTCCGTCCTATTTAGCTGGCGGGTGGCACTGTTGATGATGCTGAAAGTGAGCAGGCATCCCCGTCCCCCCATTCGGCAAATGAGAATGAAGGTCTTGAGGCAACAACTGAGATGGTTGTGGATATCAGTTCTGCTCTAGATGAACTTCAAACTGTTCTACATGACCAGCGACCAAAACTAGAAGGCTTTCAAAGGTACGCTTAAAAGATCCAGAATTCGGAAATTCAGATCTGGCCTAATTACTGTTTTTAACTATTTTCAGCTGCCTTTCCATTAACTTTTTTGTCCCACCAAAGAAAGGAGAAGGGTGGCCAAGTATACTTGAAACTACTGTGGAAGGACCGGCTTTTGAAGTGTTATCAAAAATGTGCAAGAAATTGTTAACCATCAGACTCCACTTGTCATTGGCAGCTGTGAATGGGATTGGAACGGATAGCCACATCGAAATAGATATGAGTTTACCAGCAGCTGCCATATTGGAGCATAAATACGTTCTCCTCAAAACCTGCATTTGGAATGGGAGAGAGTTTGGAGGAACCATTAACGTAGAACTTAATCGTTAATGAAGAGGATTCCCTAATGGATGAAACTACACTTGGTGAGAGCGATTTTTTTCTTGTTGCTAAAACAGGGAGTAAAATCCCTTGCAACCAAGAGCTCCTTGCCAGACACAGTTCCGTATTTAAACGGATGCTAGAAACGAACCAGGCGGACAAAACTTATGACCTGGAAATGTCAGAGAGGGGAATCCGTGCGCTGCTCTCATTCATGGAGGGTCGTACCATTGAAACATTCTCAAAGGATGCATCCATTGCCGTGGAACTACTCAAGGTTGCTCATCACCACTCCATTCCTGGGCTGGAAACTGAGATGAAGATTTTATTACAGGGGCAACCTGAAAAATGGTTTAGCGCGGATGTGGCGTTACTATTTTATGTCTGGTGTGCCAAACTCAATAAGGATGGATATGATGAACTCAGGAATAAATCTGTTCAGGTTTTAATTGCGTAAGAACATCACAGACAAATATTATCTCATTTGTGTCATTTTTCGCTTTAATTGAGTATTCAAAATCTTTGACAATTTTTCAGGAAACTTCCTCGGAGGGAGATAAGGAAATCCTACGTGTATTATGAACTTTATGAGCAAGATCCTCAGCCATTTATTGATTTCAGTGTGATAATAGCAGAGCTCTAAATGGAGAAAATGGTATCTGTTTCTCCTTTCAGTTTGTGTATTTCGAGAAAATTATATTGTTTGACCTTTTAAACATATTCCATATTTAAATATTACTAATTAGCTGTATTAATGGATACTTTTCATCAGTATCTATATATATTTATTGGCACAGGGTCCATTTCATAGTTATATTTAAGTAGACACGATTCCTAATAATTGACAACAAATGAGCATTGAATCTGAGTGTTTTACAAAACTATTTCAATAAATAAATAAATAATCATAAATTAGCACCTTGTTTATACCTTAGATTTGATAAATATATTATTTTTGTGAAAAATACAATATGGCACAGTATACATTCTGCAAAACATTATTCATAATATTTTAAGACTTGCATAAAACCTCCACAGTTCTCGCAAAATCCCCAACATCAGTGTGAGCATAGCTTTGGCAAATGTGGTAGCTGTGGTTGTTCTTCTCAAACGCTTTCAGAATTTTAGGGACATATTCTCCAAAAGCTAAGATGAAGTGGGGGCTCAGCAGTTTGAGTTTGTTGGTGATATCCGCCTCCAAATCACTGTTGAGAAGCCATTGGGTTGAATGAATGCTCCGTCCTTGTACAACTGCCGGAATTGTTTGGGGTGCGCAAATATAATATTGAAGCTCGACATTGGGGTGATGAATGTGACTGAAATCCATAAATAATACATTTTTACTACAAAAAAAAGAATTATTAGATTTTGGGAAATTTCTTACGAGTGGACAGGAACAGAGTAGCAAGGAGCCAGAGCCACACACGAGGTTTATCCATCTCAGAAATCTGTTGAGAAAATGTTTTTGATGATAAAATCCTAAGAAGATTGTAGCGCCGAGGTTGAGAGCGATGAAGAGAACAATTCCGGTCTTCAAACATCTACAAATAACAGAGACGATGATTATTATAACTAGTCAAGTTGATTTTGATCTTGTTAAAAACAGGTTCATACTTATCTAAAAACCAAGCCATTCTAGAGGTATTATTTTTCTTCTCGTAAAGGACACTGTTGATAACACTCCCACAAATGGTGAAGACTAGTGGCGCCGCAGGGAGTAAGAATCTAATCTCCTTGTGCGGAATAAAGCTGTAAAGGATGAGGTAGAACGTCAATGCATTCGTGAGTGGCCTTGTTTCCCGTGCAAAGTAGCCAAGCGGGAGGAGAACGACAAAAGGTCCCAAAATACTTGGCAATCCTGAGTAAAAATACCAGAGTGGCGAGTGAATCCCAAACTCGGCACTTCCCCTTGTAAAAAGTTAAACTTGAAGAATTCCAGCCAAGTTGGGGATAAGCTTCCACTCATCTGGGAGTCGAGGGCGAGTGCAGCTCCCAAGGGAAGTGCGCTGAAATGGAATGAATAACTTTTAAATATATTTAGCTCATAATTTCTATTTTTTTTGTGAAATACTCACGCAAAGATGAGGCACTTGAGGAAATACTTGACAGTCTTGGTCTTCACCCGGAGAAAAAACTCGGGGAGGAAAGGCAACCAAAAGATAGCGGCTGGGGCGCATGGCAAAGTTCAAGCCCATGATGAACGAGAAAGGGACCAACTTATCAGTCACAAGCCAATACAAAGCGATACAGTTGAGAGACATTTCAGTCTGGTTGGAAATGAGCCTGGCGCCGCAAAACGAGGTGAACCAACTGATGAGGAGGAGCCCTCCAGCCACGTTCCCGGCTTTGGACCAATGACCTCAGTCGCGAATTTTGGAAGTAGTGCCATCCAACTAGAGTTAGAAGAGACTGAAGTATCTTTGGAAGCCAGAGCTGGAATAAATAAAAATGATACATATTAATTAGCCGGTTTTCAACAGGTGTGTTAGCTTGTAAAATATTATTGTCACTACCAAGATGATTGAGTTGCCGTCACAGTTAAGTAAACTCCCGATTTTGTACAAGGAGAGGATAACCACGGGTGGGATGTATGACCTGATATTCGCATACCACTCCCAGGTCAAGTGACCGTGGCCCAAGTGGAGGGTATAAGCGACCTCCGTACTCTGCCAGTGCTCATCAGGCACAAATTCGGTGGTGAGGGAAATGCCAAGGCTAACTAAGAGCTTGAAGGCGAGCGCAGCCCAGTACCGGCTTCCCATCGCATATAAATGCGGTTAAATCTAACAATTACAATATTAAGTGTTCACATTCACAACTTGAAAAAATTCACAAAAAATGTGATGCAAACAGAGAAATTGTAAACACACGTGAAAGAGCATATCAACAACACATCCTCTGTTTCCGCGGCGGCTGGCTTGGGGCATCATGGCTAAAGCTGGTTTATCATGTTTGGAATATATATGAAAGAACATTATACAACCTAAAAACCAAAAATAATCTTTAAAATTTGGTCTAATGGACAGTGCTTTAATTAAGCTGAAAATTTTGAATAATAAGAGCAAATGGGCTTCATATAGGGAACAGGTTTCATAGATTGGGAAAACTTTATATAAAAGCATATAAAATGCATATAAAAATTTGTACTATATTGTTGAGCAATTGTAGGCATGCCGCATGCATTCCGAACTCATTAAATGGCTTCTCGTTTGTTGTCTGTAGGCAGCAACTTGTGCCATTTGTTGTCTACAATGATGAATTTTAAATATAAACTGGTTAAACGAACTCATTAACTTTATAAGAATAGCCAGAAGTTGATTCATTTATGTATTGTTTTATTTATTGGGTTGTGCATTTTCCTTGAAGAAGTAGGACATGTAATGCAATTTGACAAACAACTATGTGGTTTCTCGTTCCATCCAGTAAAATTATCACTTGTGATTTAATCGGTCAAATCTCCCTTTGACAAAAGGGTGGAGATGCAGGTTGCATTTTTCACATTTTTAATGAGGTTAGGAAGAAAGAGATGTGAGCAGAATTTCAAATACGAAGTGCACTGAAATTAATCTATATAAAATCTACATCATTGAGATTTTTGAATTTTGAAATTTATTAGATTGCCGCACACAATTCTGATTCTCTACAATTTCCGTCCATAGTCTATGAATAAAACTGTTCATGCGTATTAACTATGGATAATATTACGACGATGTTTACTTGATGCTCAATTTAAAAAAAACATTCTCCAGATCTCAACGCAAAAACAAAAAGTGCAGTTATATATTTGAGCCACATATTCGATTGATTACACTGTAGATTATGTTGCATCATCGAAACCTGTTCTTAGACGCTTTGTTGGTAATCTAATTACATGACCAAAATCGATCACTTCACTTTGCAAATGAAATTATGTAAATTTTGTGCGCTGCAGCTGATGACCAAAACAAGATAACAGCAAATAGTAGTTAGCACATTATTGCATAAATATTATCTCTTTTATGGCTTCCGCATCCTTCCGGTTTATGTTGTGCGTAACTTGTTGCATTTTGATCGTAGTGTTATCAACAATTATGTGCATAAAAATTTGAAAACAACGTGTGTCATTAAAATTGATGAAGACATCACGCTTTGTGCTCATTCTAAAGGAATTAGCTTGCAGACGTAGCATTCAGTCAACTTTGCGGTGGAGGAGCTCATAGATTAAAATGGATCAATTAGTTTTGCCGTGATAAAAACTTTTAGATCATTACTTGTTTTAGATAGTTTTTGTAGACTCATTAAATATGGCTAGAGTCAATGTTGGACACACGTGCTGCGTTTATATGTTCTACAGTTGTTATTTGTTCAAATCTGCCACAGTTTCAAAAGTGGAGGATCGGAAACTGATGATGATAAGCTCATTTCCCTCCTGCTCAAAATATCGGGGAAGAAAGGAGATGCGGAGGGCTCACAAGCATCTCAAATTCTGAAAACAATTGAAGGTACGCTTTGAATAATTGGGTAAAACTGTGATCTATTATAGTTGGGGTAACTTGAGAATCTTTTAATTAGCTGCTGAGAACGCAACGCCGACTCCAAAGTCAACATCTCCATCTCCAGGACTGGAGAAGATACTGAATTCGATGAAATAATCGGATTACTCAAGAAATCAGTTTGGGAAGCTCCTGGAAAAGAGGAAAACGGTCAAAAAGAGAGTTCTGCTGCGAAGCGAAGTGATTCTAAAGAAGAATTAGTCAAAACTAAAGACTCGGCGAATTTGGATAGAAAAAAGGTTGTTACTCGTTCAAATTATCATGACCATGATGATCTTTACGACTTTGATCATCATCTTGTTCACGATGATGATGATGATAATGATCATTCCTCATGGGGCTGGAGTGAGACCCCCGTTTACGTCAAATACTATCAGGCTAACTCTCATTTGAAAGCAATGTTTACACATTTATACAAAGCTTTGAGAATCGTTGTCATTGGAAAACTTCGACTGAGGAGAAGGCTCCTTCGAGCGAGGCTTAGAGCACTTGCGTTTCTCACTCGTAAGTTAGTAAAAGCCAGACTAAGACCAGATATTCTGATATTAAAAGACGCCCCAAAGGGTGGGTTTCTGGATGGAGTTCGTGGCCATCTGTGAAGACCACAGAAGCACCCAAAGGTTGGCTTTCAGGGTGGGATTGGTGGCCTTCACTATTGAAGACGACTACACCTGCCCCAGTGAAATCGGGATGGAGTTCGAGCTCTAGCTCCTGGATATCTGATACTCCACCTGGTTGGAAACCTGAGCCTTTGCTGAAACCGTCATATGAAGGTCTTTAGCTGATTGGGAGCCTACGACTACTCCAAATTCATTATATGGAGCTCCTCCGCCAAAATATTCAGACATTACGAGTTACAGCGATTCTGAACCTCCAAATATTCAGGATATACCAGTTACCTCCAAAAAATTCAGAAACTCCCAGTTACAGCGTTCCTCCTCCTCCAAAATATTCCGAACCCAGTTACAACGCACTTCCCCCTCCAAGTTATTGTGCACCTCCCCCTCCAAAATATTCAGAACCTACTGGATACAGCCCACACCTTCGAAATATTCAGCCCCTACGAGTTACAACGCACCTCCCCTCCAAAATACTCAATCCCTTCTAGTAACAGCGCCCCTCAACAACAGACATACTCAGCCCCTAGCAGTTACAACACACCTCAAAAATATTCAGACCCTTATACGACTATGGCGCACCTCATCCTTCAAAATATGATTCAATCAGCTACAGCGAAACTCCCCCACCTAGTCCAGGTTACGGGTCCAATATAAAATATGGATCAACTACACCAGGTTATGAGAACTATGCCTATCAACATGCTACCCCTCCATCATCCACCGCACCTCCTCCTCCAATCGCATACAGCAGCTACAGTGGATCAGAACCTTCCCAACTACTAACAGCCCTTCAGACCACATCACATCTCACAGTTCGGCATGGATCACACGAATTTAGAAACGTTGGATTCAATTAGAAGCCTGAGGCAATCCGGAAAGGAGGAGGATGTACCCTACCTCATTTCCCAAAGCTCAGATTCCTCCAACAATCATGATAATGAAAAGGCTAAAGTCATAAAGGAAAAGTAGTAAAACGTCATGAATTGTAGAATAATCTCACATATTATACTGTCAAGTACAAATTATAAACTAAATATGTCTAAATATGACCTTTTGTGCGGAATTTATCATTTTGTACCCATTTTCTTGTCGTTTTTATTCATCAATAAAGTCAAAAGCGTGGAATAAATACTATCGCTATGAAAAGTTATTTTTTTGGCCGTCAAAAAAGGAATTAATTTATGATATTGCTGCATCCTAAAAAAAGTTTTTATGAAAAGAAATGCAATCCATCCCATGAAAATGAGTGTTTGAGAGCAGCGCATGTAAATGCATGTACATTGACCTTGGCTGCTGAGCAGAGTTTGAGTGGAATAGTCAGCCCAGCTCTTGCTTTTGCACACGACACTGCAACTGCGTGAGATAGAAACCACTCGTTTTTTATGTGGAGTGCAGCGAATGCGTTTTCACTATTCTGTCCATGTGCCGATAAAACGTTTCCACGAGATACTCCATTGACTGACATTTAATTTTTTGGTCACAACCAGTTTTGGACTGACGGAGTTTAGTTGTTGAGATGGAGTTTTTAGACAAAATTGGTGCCTTAGGCACATCAGCTTCCGAGGTGATAAATTCACTCCATGACCTTCACCTCTCAGACTGGGATAGTTGTATTGAGTTCATTGTCCAGAATAAAAGATGATAAGTTGCTTGTGAAAGTTGTGAATCTTTGGGAACAAGATAAGCTGTGATAAGCTCGTCGAACGGGAGATTGAAGATGAAGGGGAGGATTGAGGAGTACAAGGAAGAACTAAGACAGCTTTGTACTAAACAAGTGAAAATCTTGACGAGGACGTGTCACAAAGAGTTTTTGGAGTTGTTAACCGCTCGAGTATCAGCCTGGTCGTTTCCTAAGAGCCAAGTGGAGCTGGGAACTGTGCTCGTGTCCATCAACTCCTTTTGCGGGGCTGTGCTTGACAAGCTGCCTTATCTCGGGAAGGACCTTCTTCCAACCTTGATTTGTACCGGGATTGGAGTGCTTGCAGTTTCTCAACAGCTTTCAGAGCAGTTTCCACCTACTCGAAGGATTTACGGGTTTGCAACAAAAGATCAAAGAAATAAATGACACATTTGAGACTGAAAAGGAGGTGGTGAAGAAAGGTGGGTTTAGTGAGGCATTCGAGCTCTACCTCCACTCCAAGGAACCTCCACAAGATTATAGAAGGGTGCAGATAGTCCCAACTCTCAAGGAGCTGCTTGAAGACAAGCGTCCTTTCCTCCGCCCAAATAAAATCAAGGGAGCTTACGACTCCCCAGAGCATTATTTAGATGTTCAATTCCGCCTTTTGAGGGAAGATTTCGTGCAACCTCTGAGAAAAGGAGTGGAGCATTTCCTTGAGAACAAGGGCGAATATCTGAAGACAACTGGCAAGAAAAAGTTTAAAAATCAACAGCAAGACGCCAGCGTGAGGATCTACACCAGGGTGGAATTCAACCGCGTGGAAAAGTCAAGGGATAATGGAAATGTGTATTTTTTCAACCTGCCACAAGAAATGGTTAAGAAAGTGAACTGGGCCAAGTCAAAGAAGCTTCTCCCAGGGTGTTTGGTAATGCTGACATCTGACTGCTGTGAAACGGCAATTTTCGCAACAACTCTGGCTCCACCGTTTGATCAAGTTAGCTCGAGCAGGAGCAGCAAGGGGATAGATCCACGGAGACAGGAGCTTTCCTTTGGAATCCTCCGGGTTTCAATTGAAACGGGGGAAGAGCACGTCGAGAAGAACTTGGACTATATCATGTTTGAATGCGAGGCATATTTTGAGGCGTACCGTTACAACTTGGACATTCTACAGAAGACCAGAATGCTCAGGGATGACAGTACGATGGGAAAATTTATTGTGGAGGCGAGCTGTTCTATAAACGTCCCTTTGTATGCAGGATGGAGGAGGAGGAATGAAAACACGCCGCCGCAGCTTAAACTACCATTTCCTTGGCCAGTTTACGGACCTTTAAAAGAGGGCGAACTAGAATTTTGGGAGTTTGGCAAAGCTGTGAAGGTTCCAATTACTCAGGATGAGGATCAGTGGCCAGATTCGCTAGTCAAGGTTCAACTGGGGCTGGATGAGAATCAATACAAGGCGTATAAAACAGCCTTGACTTCCGAACTTTCTATAATTCAAGGTCCACCTGGTACTGGGAAAACTTTTATTGGACTCCAAATTGTGAAGACGCTCCTTCTCAACAAATCTAAAGTGGGGAGACGGGACGCTGCCATTCCAGACTCACCGATTTTGATTTTGTGCTATACAAATCACGCCCTAGATCAATTTCTGGAGTTGCTGTTGAGAGAAATTGAAGATTTGAATTTGATTCGAGTTGGAGGTCAGTGTAAATCGGATATTTTGAAAGGTCACTCCCTCCACGAGAAACGAGTGAGTATGGGGATGGATAGCAAATGGGCGAAACGTCTTCATTGGCAAACTAAAATGGTTGAGAAGGAACTTTCAACGCTGAGATATGAAATTAGGAAGCTTGAGCAGCCAGCAGGGATTTTTGATTGTGAGAAGCTGACGCTATGGAAGAAAGCTCTGGGTAGGTTCCCGTGTTCTTTGAGAAGTGCACTTAGCACTGGAGATTGGCTTGGAGTTCCTGTCGACATTCGGAAATCAATCAAGGTGCAGCTTAAGGAGATGATTGTCAAGTGCATTGAGAAGGCAGGGCCCAAGAAACAGGGAAAAGTTGAAGATGATATGGTAGAGGTCAAGGAAATACAAGGGAAGCCGAAGGGAAAAGCCTGTGAGGAAGATTACGACATGGACGAGCTCCTGGAGCACCGGCTGGCTGATGCGTACTATGAAAATCTCATGCCAGCCCCTGAGACAATCAACTACGGGGTTTACTACCACTACTTGCCCAACTGCTCTGCAACTGGGTGCCGGGAACAAGCTCTGGATATTGAGAGGTCGATGGTAAACACAACCACCAACCGTCGCCTCAAGGATCTTCAGCTGGATATGAAGGAAAATCAGAACAGGGCAAAGATATTGTCTGGAATCTTCGATTTGTGGGAATATAAACAGCTCCCGCTTCCAAATGTGGAGCTTTTGCTGAGTTCTCGGAAAGTGGCTCGAACCAGGGCAAGGCCAGAATGGGCCAAACTCATACGTCAACGAGTCAACGATGAGTATGGACGTCGCTTTAGAAGCTACGGGAGGGGCAGCGATGATGACTATTTTGTGGAGACTGTCACAGAATTTGAGTTTGTTCGGCAGCTCAAGAGCATTTTCAGCTTGAAAATGGATGCGCGGTGGGGGCTCTACTTCAAAGTTGTGGAGATCGCCTTGAAATTGGGGCGCGACGAGGGTGGATGACGAGGAAGGAAGCCAGAGCCAGGCGAGAGTTGAAAATAGAGAGACATCTCAGGATGGCTACCTTTTGAGAAAAGTGGATGTGATTGGGATGACGACGACGGCGCAGCCAAGAATCACTCTCTGTTGGAAACTGCGAGCCCGAGAATTGGTAATAATTTACGTTTAGTTAAATAAAACAAAATGAAAGTAGAGCAAATGTATTGAAAAATCTTATTTTTCAGTTGTGATTGAAGAAGCCGCTGAGATTCTAGAGGCACACATTGTCACATCTTTGACGGAGGATTGCCATCAACTGATTCTGATTGGAGATCACCTTCAACTCCGTCCCAGCACGAATGTCTACCAACTGGAGCAGAAATATCACATGAATGTCTCACTCTTTGAGAGGATGATTCTTAATAACATCAACTTGTGCACTCTCCAGGTACATAATTGTAGTTTTGGCTGTAAATAATCCAAATATGGATCAATGTAATACTAATATATTTATGTTTTCAATAGACACAACATAGAATGTGTCCAGAAGTAGTTGATTTGATTGTCGGACCGATCTACAAGCAACTCGACAACCACCCAAAGTCCTCCAGTATCCTCATGTCAGAGGAGTCACCAAGAATTTGTTTTTTCTCACCCATTCACATCTGGAGGACACAGATGCAGAGCTACTCAGCAAGTCAAATTACTTCGAAGCGGATTTAATTTCTGGTCTTTGTGAATATCTCTTGAACCAAGGCTACAAGCCCAGTCAAATCACAATTCTGACAACCTACACAGGTCAAATGTTCCTATTAAAGAAGGTGATTTCAGATGCTTGTGTTGGAGTACGGATCACCTGCGTGGATAACTATCAAGGGGAAGAAAACGACATCATCCTCCTCTCTTTGGTGAGGAGCAACAAAGAGGATAAGATTGGATTTGTGGGAATAGACAACAGAATTTGTGTCGCTCTTTCCGAGCCAAACACGATGTACATTGTGGGCAACCTTGACAGCTTGATGAGAGCCCAGTTCAACCTGGAAGCTAATCGGAGCTAAGCTGGAAGCCGGTGGAAATGCGGAGAAAGCCTGGAGTTGAGCTGCACTCAACACGGGAATAAAACGAGAGTCTCTGAGCGGTCTCACTTTGCCCCCTTGAAGTTGGGTGGTTGTGGACTCAACTGCGAGCTAATTCTGGAGTGTGCCCACCGCTGTCCTTTGCCCTGCCACGGGAAGGACCACTCGAATACCCTTGTAAATAAGGTGTGAGAAAAGATGTCCAGCGGAGCACCAATGTCTTGCCAAATGTGGGCAGGTCTGCCCTCCATGCCAAACACCTGTTTTTGAAAACTTCCCTTGTGGACACGAGCTGGAGGCTCCGTGTTTTGTGGATCCCACTGACTTACAAGTGCTCTTTCATCGTGACAAAGGAGCTGCCGTGTGAGCTGAAGCACGAGAAAGACTTGCCGTGTCACAAGGACGTGAGCCTCATTAAATGTGAGGTTCCAGTTGAGAAGACGCTGAAGCCTTGTGGCCACATTCAAACTGTCCAATGTCATCAGCCAATTGACGAAGTGGCTTGCGATTTCGAAATCGAGCATACTTTCCCCGTTTGCAACCACGTTCGACGAATCTACTGCTTTCAGAAGAGCAAGGCCAGTTGTGTGGATAACTGTGAGAGTATCTTGACCTGTGGTCACGAATGCACCTTGCATGTCATGTCAATACTGATCCAAATCAAGGTATGTTTGCAGGCAGGACTGCACACGCAGCTGTAGCTTTGGTCATCCCTGCTCCACTAAACATCGGTGTTATGAGAAATGTCGACTTTGCCAGACGTTGACCAAGAAACAGCTTGATTGCGGACATGAAGACGAGGTACCGTGCCACAAGCATCCTCCAAACACACCTGTGTGCTGTGGAGATCCCAAAGTATTGACTTGTGGACATGAGCAACTCGTCAAATGTGGAATGAAACCTGAAGATTATAAATGCAAGGCAAAATGTGAGAAGTTATGCAGTTCAGGTCATCCTTGTGGAGTGGAACACGCTTGTCACGAGCCCTGCCCTGATTGTCAAACCCAAGTAGTCAAATCGCTGCCCTGTCCCCAACCACAAGGCAACTCTAGCTTGTCATGATGATGGAATCAACTATAAATGTATGGAAATCACTGAAAAGGAATTGGAATGTGGTCATAAAAGTGAGCAGAGTGTCATGCGGATCCAAAGATATTTGTGTAACGAGCTGACCCTCAAGAAGTACCCGGATTGCGGACATGAGGTAGTTTTTAATTAAATACTAAATTAATTCTTAAAATGAAGCTAATAACTCTTTTTTGGCTCCTTCAGCGCTACATACTTTGTTTTCTCCAATCGATTATGGTCTGTCAAAAGGAAGCATGTCGGTGTGGAAGCTTGGTGGATAAGGAAAATGATAAATGAAAACTGA
>LJIJ01003334.1:0-19656 GCA_001718145.1 Orchesella cincta | reverse complement strand
TCATGGAATACTTGAAACTTTGCTGCAACAATGGACGGGAAAAACATGGCAACTTACCACTATTCGCCTGCATTTGCTAATAAACGCCAAATTCCCTTTCGTCGTTGCAAAACGATTCGTACAAAAACCTGAAAACCGGTCTTTTCTCAAGTTTTCAGTTGTTTGCGTGAGAAATTGCGCGAGCATGTGGAGTGCAGCAGTAGATGGGCAACAAAGGCTATACAGGATTGTTTCCAACGCAGCAAAGGCCATTTTTAGAATTAACTAGGTTTTGGATGCTTCAGCGGTTAGCTTTTGGCATTTTGGCATCAGCTTGATGCATTTTCAAATTTTTTGTGCATCATTTTGTAGAGTCCGGTTTGCATGGTAGATGGTAGAAGGAAAATATTTACACTGAATCTTGACTGAGAGCGAAGAGCTTGAGATATTTGTAGGAGTTTTTTGAGATACACTCTTAAGTTAAATGCATAAGAAACTGAATTGTCTTATTAAAAGTACATACAATATTGCAGGCAGGGTAAACGCGGATTTGTAATACGCAAAACTGGTTTTGTCTGTTATTACGTAAGCAAACTCTAATTCAACCGAGGAAATCGGGAGCATATAACATAAATCTTAAACAGGTATTATTGTTAAAATAAAATTTTTAATATACAAGGAAACAATAGAAAATATTTAAATATTTTAACCGTATCTGATTTCCAGCATTTGCCATGTTTATCCTAACTTATACGACTATTTTAAGATTATTTACCTAAAATGCCGATTTTAACGTTTAACGATGAAAATTGGACAACTTTGTATTTTCCGATGATTTGTTTTCTACACGCAGTAACGCCAAGTCGACATGCCAAAGAAGCAAACCGTAAGTATATAGCAGAAACGAATTACTCGTTTACCGGATTTCACGCTTATACGTTTCTGCAGATACCGTACACAACTCTATTAGTATATGTCGAAAAAGCAAATACCCCCAATACTATAGCTATACAAACTGTTCCTAAAAAAGGCATTCAATTTGGGGGAATCATTCTTCCTGCAGCAATCAACTCTTATCAGCAAGAAAAACATAGGCTATACATGGCTTTCATTGGATATTCCTAGCGCGTTTAATTTATTTGCATCCTTCATCCCCTTTAGTTTTCGCAGTAACCTGTGATGCGTCAATATTTTCGAAATATATTCCAGACTTTACCATAGACGCCAAAAAATTTGGGAAACTGTAACGTTGCAAAGCTGGAAATGCCTGTAATACCCAGAATTTAAACAGATCCTAAAGAATGGTATTGCTTTGGCATAATACGATGCAACCCCTTTTTTTGCGTGCAACACAGCGTTACCGTCACCCATAAACAGTCATTCTTGCAGACTACAACAAATTTTGAGAAATACTTTTCTCATTTTTCTCGGAAATCTTTCGGAGGTAAAACAGGCAGGGTTATATTTTTCCACTGGGCCTGGCTTCGATGAACCCATATGTTTGTTTTATATACCAGAAGATGCATTTGCTATGGTTTGTATTTCAAGAGAGTCTTTTATAAAGGCAGCCTTATAAAAAATTTCCCGGTGTAGTTTAGTATAGTTTGTAAGCTTTGCTTTGTGCCTTCAAAATTGAACGCAAAAACTGTTTGGTGTAGGATGGAGGGAGCAGCAAATCGTAATCCTCAGCGGCGCGCAATAATTCATTATGGTTTTTGGAAAGTCAGAAGTTCTTTTTCGGCTGCCATTATGGAGTAGAGGGATGAGTTGTAGAAGTTAGCGAAATTATAATTGGCTGAAAAAGTTCATACAATCACTATGATTTTGCCAGAAAGTTTGATTCTTCTTAACGATTGGCCATCCTGCTCAAATACAACCGCGAATTGCCAAAACAGAACGTTACTGAAGTGCAACTTGTTGACCAGAAACAGCCATATTAAAAGTATGACAAGTACTATGATTAGGAGTAGCCACACCATATCAGTAAAAGGTATCAAAAAAGCAGAAATCATGGCATCTAAAAATTTAACCTTTGGGAAAAACTACCAGAAAAATATAACCGTACTCATTTTGAGTAAATGTTGTATCGCTCACCAAATTAGTAAACATGCTTATTTGCCTTGCATGCGAATGAAGTATCGAGTCAAAGTAGCTTGCGCAAAAATTGTAGCTAGAGCAGGTTGACCATAAGAAAAGTAAGATTTATGAACTTCTTGGATTTCGTCCCAACAATATCAGGCGGTTCCTTGACCCAGTCATAATTTCTAGAGACTTTTTATCATCAAAAACAGTCGAGAGTTAAGCTTTTCCAAACGTAAACATAATTTTGAAAGAAACTCAGCGCCTGGTGTGGCAAGGGATCAAACGAAAAATCGTACTTAGGATAATTCCACCCTCCGTTATCACATGTGAATTGAAATACCACGATTGCCATGTAAAACAACTTATACTTACAGAAATTTGTCACTGTTTTCAATAAAAACTACTGGAATAGAAACAAATATGTCAACTACCTCTGTTGGGGTTTTATTGTAAAACGGGATTTTCAGACTTTTCAGACAACTATGAGCGCAGTTGGGAGTTTAATATGCTTAGGGCTTATCTTAAGGCAAAATGATAAACCCAAGTTTCCAAGTAGCATTCCAGGAGTGTCAGAGTCAACTATGAAGAAGTAAGCCATTTGATTGAAAACCGTGTATTTGATACGGGCAATAGCGTGTTTGATTTAAATAAATGTCGCATAGTATTGCCTGAGTAATAAAATTCAACTTTTTTTGTTCATTCATAATAGCCGATTCATGTTCTTGAGTTGAGTTGACGTAGGTTTAAATAGCAAAGCTGAGAAAACACACTGTAGTATTACACATTCAGCAAGTAGTGCTACGGTAAAATCATTTTTTGAAATCCATACGAATTCAAATGTAGAATCCTGTAATGAAGATAAAGAAATATTTGCAATTGAAAGAACTCAGTTATGCCTGATATATTTGTTGCTTCCATTGCAATGGATACACGAGTTTGTTTGCTTTGTTTATTAATGCAAAGCTTGATGAAATTGTTTACATGCGTCAAGAAGAAAAACTGTAGTAATGCTGACGTTTACATGATTAGTACTTTCCTTTTAAGTAAAAATATAATTTTCATATCCCGAACATCGTTTTTTTGTTAGGCATTTTATTTGCAGCTTACATAAACACGACCAGCTTTCGAGTCATTACTGTTCACACCACGGCTTGCGAAAATCCAAATAACACGAATTTAATCTAGCTTTTTCAACCAACTGCCGATGAAAAAGTAGGCACTTGGGTTTTTACTTCATGAACTTGATGACTATGGTCAAATTAATTTATTTTAAAATCAATACTTGTATAATTTTTGAAGTAATAGCTGTCATTCAGCATAAATTTCTTAAAAGGCCAAATTTGAACAAATTGATTTGCCAAAATACAATTTTAACTAACTTATGTTATATAATATGTAATCGGAAGTACGAACGTTCATTTAGGATTTTAATATGATTTAGAAATATAATAGAGCTCGCATATACTTTAGCAAATTAGATATGTGTAGTCGGTGGTACGAAAACATAAAGGCATAATTTATTCTTGCGCTTTTGTTTTAGCTTGGATTTATGTGTTATGTTTTAACTAAATAACTAATATCTTTATGAAATAACGTCCAACGCGCATGTCAAGCCTCGAAATCAGATTCGATTTTTTTGATTTAATTGGACTCTTTCTTCAAGATGTCATTTCCACAGGGGATGCCAACGCGTTTTCAGTAATCGTGTATGTTCCTCCAAAGACGACCACCGCAATTAAACATTAAACTTAGGCTACATTTAACAACTACTATTACTATGAAAATTTACTTAAGTGGACACTTATTAACATAACGTATTCATACATTCTTAGAAGAATATTGTTCGGGTCAAATTTATTACATCAAAATGATTGGTAAGCTGCTCAACAAAAATTGATCTATACGCCTAAGTGAACCTAATATAATATGCAATAATGCTGGAACATAATACTTAATAAAACGTAATATATATAATCCGCTAAGGTGAAATGCGTAGCATTATTCTTGACTTTTTGTTTCATTTCTGTTTCTAAACACAAAAGAAAAGGCTGTTAATACAACGCATGAGCCTACAACGCCGTTCGCGTAGCGGAAATGCAAGGGAACCAAATACAGAAATGACCGCTTTTTCTGATTTACACGCTCCAAAATATTTAGACCTAAAATATAAAAATATTGAACAAATAAATATAATGTTTTATCTATTTGGTTGGCTTCACAAATTGCTGGCATAAAATACATTAGGCTCTAATAATAGCTGCAACAATTGGCAAATATGCACAAATTAAAACATACACAAAAGAGTTTCCCAAAAAATGTGACACTTTGGTGGTATTTCTTGCCTGCAACTATTTAGCCTCTTATCTGGCAAGAAATACATAGCTGTACAAATTTCATTAGTAT
Source organism: Orchesella cincta (assembly GCA_001718145.1). Lineage (NCBI taxonomy): Eukaryota > Metazoa > Arthropoda > Collembola > Entomobryomorpha > Orchesellidae > Orchesella > Orchesella cincta. The sequence continues at coordinate 15,192 of LJIJ01003334.1, read as the reverse complement.
ATTCCTTAACACCTTTAATTGCATTTGCATCTTCATTCACCACCTTACTTTAGCTTTCGCTATTAACCCGTTGATATGTTATGGATCTTTGAATGTATTCCGGAGCTTTACAATGAGGCAAAAAACATGGGTAGCCGTAACGAGTTGCAAAGCTGGAATATCCATATACCCAGAATTTAACATAGATCCATAAGAATGGGCAGCAGCTGATCTGGTATAATGGGCAGATTGCAGCTCCTTTTCCCTCTTATACAACGTTTCCGTCATCATAACGTCGCCATCTTTGCACAATACAGCAAATTTCGAAACAATATTTTTCTCGTCTTCTCGGAATTCGTTAATAGGTGAAGAAAATAAGAACCATGCAGTTTCATCAGGGCCGGGCTTTCGGTAAAACCATGCTGTTGGTTTTGACACCAAAAGAATGCGTTTAAATCGCTTGCATCTCCTGCCTGTCTTCATAAAGAATGCCATATAAAATATTGCTGACGTAAGCTTTAATAGATTAAGTGTTAGCAAAAGATCCTCAAAGTTACAACCAAAAAAATTGGTTTTTGTAAGACGGAGGGCAGCAAATCGTAGCTCACTTCGGTTAAGTAACCACCCCCCCCCCCCCCCCCCCCCCGCCCCTCCCCCCCCCCCCCCTCCCCCCCCCCCTCCCCCCCCCCCCCCCCCCCCCCCCGCCCCCCCCCCCCCCCCCCCCCCCCCCCCCCCCCCCCACCCCTAGAATGGTTCTTGGGTAGTCAGAAGGTTCCTTCTCGGATAACATAAATGAAGTAGAGAGATGAGTTTTGAAGAAAGTTACGAATTAATATTGCCGCTGTAGAAAATCCATAAAACCACTAAGCCTTTTCCAGCTCATTGTTATCCCTTTGGACTGGTTCATCATCTTACTCAAATACGAAGGACAATTGCCAAAAAACCATACGCCTTGCAACTGTTTTTCTTTTCCACACAACCTGCGGCAAATTGATAGAGTTACAACTAGCAATAATAATGAGTAGCCACACTCGTCTTGCAATGAAAGGTTGTCAAGAAAGCAGAAAGGTTTGATCAAAAAAATTGCGACTTGGAAAAACCCACTTGAAATTTAAAACCGAATTCAGTTTCGATTAAATGGCTGGTATCTTGCTGAAATTGTTGAAGAGTTCGCAACGACTCCAGACGCCAAAATGTGAGTTGAATAAGCTTTCGCACACATTAGAGCTAGAGCAGGTTAACTCCGCAGTGAAATAAACTCATTAATTTCGCAACGTTCGTCCAGTCGCTGCCATTTATTTCGCAGTGTTTTCGCTCTAGACTGCCCGTCATATCCATCTGTTTGTCGAATCGCAATTAACGGAAAGGCTTCGCTTCATCAAAAAATTCGAAAGACGACATTCATTAGTTGGCCAACGTTTTCAAAGAATAGCTCGTTATTTGCAACGTGACACTTCATCGTTCAAACGCATAGAAATACGCACGGTTGCATGTAAAGCCAACTAAGCTCCCCCTACCAAACCGTGTGTTTCTGTTCAATAAATTATCGGAATTCCAGTAAAAATGTCGCTATACCTGTCGCAGCAAGTATTGTTATTAAACGAGTTTTTCAGAGTTTTTTTGGTGTAACCAACTTATAATGGCATTTGGAAAAATATGATAAAATTTAATAACTTCCGGCCTTAGAACTAACGCTCATTCAAAAACTTCCTAGTTAGTATTTCAGGAGTCTCAGGAATGCCACTACTAAGAGTAATTCCATGTGTCTGAATGTCGTTTATTTGATATAGGCAAAATGGCTTCCTACGCAGTAAATTTTGTAAGCCCAACTGGGAATATAAATCTTTCCTCATATTCAGCTTCAAATACAGATTCCAACTCCTTTTCCTCTCGCTGGTGTTCAGTTTAGCTTCGGTTGAAATAGGCATATTGTGTAAGTAAAAGCAACACTGCCAATATTATACATTTAGAAGAAGCATGCTTAGCAACTGCCATTCGCCGAAATCCGCAACACGATAATACTGTTGTTGAATTCTGCGAAAGAAGATACGAATTCGTATTGCCGTTTGGATATGACTTTCTGAAGTTTCAAAGGAATAAGCATCCATGTAGTGGATTGGCTGTCTTAATGCTTTGGGAAACTGAAAATTTGAACGCATGAACATGAAAAAAGTCTATTGAGCAAATATAAATGCTTACGCGTATTAGTTTAAGGAATTTTCTGGGAATGACAGAAGTAAATCCCGTATTCATTAAATATAGTTGATTTTGATTACTCCCGAAAAGCCTCATGTCGCATTCTGACTACAAGTTATACCTATTAACGTCAAACTGTCGATGATCGAATGGTCTCAGGCAACACTTGTAAAACAATTTAAAATTACATGGGCCTTAAAATATGACTTAAAATCGCCACTCAATTATGGTTTACTTCATTAAATACTTAGTGTTGTGCCTTACCTAAGGAATTTCAATACAATGCACAAAAATCATAATCTATTATAACCATTGCTAGTCTCAATGATTGAAGCCTTCAATGTCTATTGAATATGAAAATATGAAGTATATGCCGAGCGGCCAACTTTGGCTTGGTTAATATGGAAAGCAGTTGAGGTTGTACACACGTAGGGTTTTAGGTTTTAATTCTTTGCTTCAAGAGTGCCGAATGTGATAATAAAGGACTACAATATTGAATGTACATGAATAGGTAGTAAGAAGAGGGTGAACATAAATGTTGGACAGAATCCAATTGAATATAATAGTCATCAAGTATTAAACTTGCCTAGCGAACTTCAATGCAAAGCGCAAAAATTATATTTATTATAACTAATTGTAGTCTCAAGGATTAAATTTCCAATGTCAACTTGAATATGAAAATACGCACTAATAACCATCCTGCAGGTGGTTGGGAAAACATATTCAAGTGTTGCTGGAAGTAGAGTAACGTAGCAAGTTTTGGTTAGGCCTGGGACCGAAGGTTCTTATAGGTACTAAAGATTACATTTTTTACTACTTTTAGGCCTTAAATTTGTGAAATGTTTTTGAGTCTTCGACAACTTGGGCTGAAGCCGCAGTTCGACAGATCAATGAGGTCGAAATTGGTAAGATATTTAGCATCTCCTTTGTTAAGCGTTTTTAAAGGATTCTGATTCTATTTCAGTGGTACGGCAATTGGACCGGAGGGGTCTCCCCAGGGCACTACGTTGCTAACCGCGTCTGATTCTAGTTGCAGTTTAGAAAAGGTTTAACCTTTTCGGTGCTGATTTAATTCGACGTATTTCAGGAGTCAGTGGATACTTCCAAATAACATCGATGTGACGTATTTGGGATCGGCTGCGACATAAAAAAACAGGAGGCATCACTGGTGTACTTAGGAGGCCCTGTATTTTTAATGCAGACACCCACTCTGACGTATTATTGTAGCCTATGCAACATAACGCAAAATTCATCAACTGTGGTGTTTAGGGCTTAAGAGTTTTAAGTAATTTAGAGCCTGCAAAAATTGACGTATTTCTGATGTAAACATTTTCTTCGATTGGCATGGCAATATTTAGTTTGATAAGGCAAGTGGAATAGTTGTTTAAGGCCGCAATTCTGTAAGCATTAATTTTCTTTAAAAGTTTAAAGTTACTTTAAAAGTATAGTTTAAGGCAATATATTTAAATTAAAGACTTCACATGCCTGTCTTACATATTACACAATAATTTCCATCAACCGGCATATCATACAACCTGGTTACAGATTGTTACTTATTTCTACTACAATGAAATCATTCTGCTACAACCTCAAGAACACCATGCAGTAACAAGTTCCCATAAATGCAGAAAAGCGCTTTGTAGGCGTTTGTCTCTTTGTGGGCACATACATTTTTTCTTTCCGCTAGAAAAACATAACTGAACAGGCTTCATTGGAAACTTTAGAAACACTAAAGTTGTTGCGGTTGAGTTCAGAAATTTGACTTATAATTTATAATAATTGCATTGTATATAATTTAAGGTAAAAGTTGGCCAGTCGTGTATTTAGCACACTCGCATTACTTGAACTTCTAACGTAACGGTTACCTACGTAGTCCAAAAAATCAAAGACAAACACCCACTGAAATTCCTCACGCATTTCAGCTGGGGAAATCGAATCGAAATCGGTTCTTTTTAATAACTCTTCCATATCCTTTGGGAAATCTGTTGGTTCTAACTCAGACTTCATGAAGGAATAAAGAGAGTAGTTGTAAAATTGTCTTATAAAAAAGGGTCGAAAATATCCACAGTATAATTATCATATTTCCTTTAATTGTTCGTTGAAAGGATTGATTTTCTTCCTGTTCTAATAACACAGAACATTGCCAGAAAAGTGCACGAGAAAGTTAACGTTTTCTACAAACATCATCATATTGAAAATACTGCAATAGCTACAATAAGACTATCCAAACACCCTATTTTAGCGGAGCAAGAAAAGCTGTTAATTTTGTGTCAAAAATTCTAACTCTGGAAACAAAACTTGAAATGTGTAATCTGTATGATCTTCTGCATAACTGTAAAATACAGTCAGGTAAAATTTGACTGGCATGCTTAATTGTAATTTAACAACGTCGTCGTAAAAACTCTTACATTCCAAAAAAGTTGTGTAGTTGATGCTCATGAAAAATGTTTGGTAAAATTTGACAAGAAATATCACCAAATGTTGACACAGTTTTGTCATTTTTAAGTGAGTGATATTTTGGAACATGCACCGATCTTGCGCTGTTCCAAAGTTGACATTTGAGTGCAATCGTTTCCAATGCCTTTTTAAACTATCAAAACTTGTAAAAATATTTGCTTCCACGTTTTCAAGACTTATTTCATAAGGCGCGTCATAAACTGTGGACTTGTAAACTATCTTTTCAGAACAGGAAATGCATCCAATTTTGACGTTTAATTTGTATGCGTTTACAAACAAAATTATGGTGCCACTGAAATCAGCAGGGATCATCATATATTTCGTATCCAATATGGCATTAGAATAAGACATAAGAATAATCGTTAGGATTCGGACTGGCAGGCTATTGAACATGTTTTCTACCGTAGAAAGTGGGAATTTATCTCCCCATTCGGTGTCGAGGACAAATAGCATGTCAAAGATGTAAATTTGTTATTTCTTAAGACTCGAGCGTTTGCCCAATATATTCCGTCGAATGACCCCCTACCTGCTTGAAAATGTCTTCTTTTGTTACCCTCAAATCAGGAATGAAAGGCTGATTTATATTGAAAAGCAAGATGGCACACTGAAGAATCAAACAACGGGAAAATATCATTTGGGATAGGGTAGGAAAATGTAAAAACATATTATGGTAAAATGGCATGTATATAAACATGTTAAAACATAGAGAAAAGAAAATTATTTTCTCCATGTGAAATCAATGGAAATGTTATTATGGAAAAACTCATTGAGTGTCTCACTTTGCCTATTTGGCTGGCTCTAAATTGAAATATAAATTAATTCACGGCATACACACATTATAAAACAGAGAAAAACGTGTATTGCCAAATAGGAAGTTGACGTAGAGAGAAACCTTATTCTCATTGTGTCATCAAACTGAGCTTGAATACTCGGTTCCTGTGAGATACACCCTTCAGTTAAAGGTGATCGGGATGGACGTAGTGGATTGTCAGGTAAACCCTAATTGTTTAGTTTTAATTTTAACATTTCACAGGCCAATTTCTACCATGAATTTACATTAACTATATAATATTCTTTAGGATGCGGTTCTCAACTGATGTAGACATTCAGAAGGGAGTTCACGAAGCTAAGACTGACGCCGTTGCAACAATTCAACAGGATCATGATTATTTGTGTTTGTAAACTGATACTGTGCAAAGTGCGTCAGAACCACATTAAAGTGCGTCAGTACCACAAAAATACGGTGAAATGAATTCAGTTATGAAGTAATTAAGTCACAATCGATTGATACTATTTCTTACCGAGAACAGCTAAAACATCCTTAAGCATGGGTGCAGAATCTTCTTCAGCATGAAAAACTTCCTCTAGTCGACCCTTAAAACTTCCTCTGTAAAAATTTTACTTTTAATTACCCCCCGTTCCGAGGTTTTTGCATAAAACTTACCCGTATATATATTTTAATTTCCTGGAAACTAATTTCGTTCTGTTTTCTGATTGATTACTTTTAAAGTAAACTATTAACTACTTTATTTGAACGAAGCTCAATCTCAAAGGATCTCGAATGACATTTTTCTGCTTTGCACACCTTTCCAATGTTATGTTTACCAACGTTCTCTCTACATTTAGTTAATAAAGATTTACTTCTTTTATAACTGCTAACTTTCAGGGCTGCGTCTTTAGAGCGATGATTTACAGTTTCAGAGCGATTGTTGACAGTTTCAGTGCGATTATTGACAGTTTCAAAGCAATTATTAAAAGTTTCAGAGCGATTATTGACAGTTTCAGACCAAATATTGTCAGTTTCAGAGCAACTGTTGACAGTTTCAGAGCGACTGTTTACATTTTTACAGCGATTTTGGACATTTTGAGAATGATTTTGTGAATTTATTTGATAATTTCATGCTATTTTGGGCGATTCTTATGAAATTTAAGGTAGTTTGGCTGCATTTTTTGCAATTCAATGCTTAATTACGGCACATTATTGAGCCATTTGGTGCCGAAAAAATTCCATTTTCAAATCATTAGGATTCAAATTTTCTGGTTAGAAAGACACACGCTAAGCAGTGCCGGACTCACGGATAAGTTAGACGCAGAAAGCTCGACAAAATAAAACCTTGTTATCAATAATGTCCTCTCAAACCGAATCTTTCCCATATATAAGTTTTTTTTACGTCAAACTTATCCGAGAGCCCGGCACTGACGCTAAGCTTTTGTTCACCTCCTTTTTCCTTCCTTCCCTCCTCTTTTTTCCTTCCCCTTCTTCCCTCTCCTTTTTCCCTCCTTTCCCGTTCCTTCCCTCTCCTTTTTCCTCCCTTCCCCTTCCTTCCCCCTCCTTTTTCCTCCCTTCCCCTTCCTTCCCTCTCCATTTTCCTCCCTTTCCCTTCCTTCCCTCTCCATTTTCCTCCCTTCCCCTTCCTTCCCTCTCCTTTTTCCTCCCTTCCCCGTTTTCCCCCTTTTCTTCCTCTAGTCGCACTATAGTAGCTATAGAAGATTCTGCACCCATGTGCCAAATTTATCATTTTCTGACCAAAATACGAAAATTTCGAAAGTTCAAAATTTTTGATAATCTGCCTAGGAAGGATTTATTATTTATTGGCACAAATAAAAGTGGTCACCGAAAAAGGCGTTTTGCCCACTTTTTTTTTAGGCAAAATGTAAAGTAGGAAAATGTGTCACTTTTTTGTACATAATTTTTACATTTTATTAAAAAATATCACTTATTTTCTTTTATCGTCACTGGTCGAAAAATCTTTGTACAAAGTACAAACTTTACAACATACACAAGAAAAACAACTCAAAAACAGCAATTTATGGTAAATTTTCGAAATGTAAATTTTTTGTTACGCTTACGCTTTAATCTACTGAACTATCAATGCTCTTTTTTAATATCTGGTCTACCACGTTTTCACTTTGGCCAATGGGCACCTCCTTCGCTTCAGATCTTGAATGAAATTTTTTGTTTCTTACAGTTTTGAAACCATCGACAGATGCATGTTGCACTTTTCCAGCTTGATAGCTGTGAAATTTAATTTTACGTTCACTTCTACTTTCCACAAACGGCACGTATTTTTCTATAACTTTCAAGCGACTTCCAACTCGTATTTGTGTACAATCGAACGTCGTTTGCTTATCGGATGAAGTTCTGTTAGCTGAAGGCTGTAAACTGTCTCTGAGATCTACTTAATTTTAATAAAACTAACATCTACTAGAACCTGATTTCGGCGTGGCAATAGGTTCGGCTTTTAAATATTTGTATTGTTCTAACTCCTATAAACAGGGGCCCAGCAGTTAACGCGTTGATATTAAGTTCCGAAAACCTCGGTGAATCTATTTGGAAATACTTTCGACACAGTCTGCTATAAGAATTTAGGTTGGAAAGCTTCATTTGATTTATGTATTGCTCTAAAACAAAAACCAAAGTTGGAAGTTGTTTCACTTGATGTAATAGCAACACAAAATTGGTGAAACTTTCTATTCCTGTCTGATGTTCCAAATAGAAGTACAGGAAATACCTCCCACATGAGTTAGCCAATCAGCTTGAATAGCCTCATTCTTGGAATACAGCGAAAGAAATATTCTGTTTGATATTACGATTTTTAGATTTAAGAACTATTCTCAAAATAAATGTCATGGTCAACAACGTATGGCAAGTCAAGAGAGTCGGGAGGTGTCATCGTGATCATGTTCCATTTCGGTTGAATATAATTCAACCTTCGAGTTGTCAGTCCGTGCGAATATAAAATTTTTTTACGAACAGTCTCTTTTGTTGATACCTACAACTCATAAGACGAGCTGATAAAAGAGTGCTGTGAGTTTTTATGTGTACATTATGGATATGAGTATAATCTTCATGCACGGTAACCTTTTTTACAATTTTTTACAACAACACGAACACTCCTATAGTTTTTGTGAAGTGAAATATTTACTTAAAAAGTGTATGTTTCATTTAATCGGTTAATGTCTAATTCTTAAAAAGTGACACATTTTCCTACTTTGCATTTACCTAAAAAAAAGTGGGCAAAATGCCTTTTTCGGTGACCATTTAAATGCATGCGACCACCCCCATATTGAAGTATGTTCATTTCTCATGTAAATGAATGTTCTCCATGAGTCTCAGCCAAATCGGCCAGAATCACCTCCGACTATATCGTCGTTAGTTTTAAAACATAGAACCTAATGTTGAATGCTTGTTGTCATACCCATATGTCGTTTTCATCAAACAAAGGTTAAATTTGCAACCAAACCAATGTTCAATAAATAAATTAGCTTTTGTCCGGTTTTCTAATTTAATAGAACATTAATTTGATTTTGAGCAATTTAAATAATTTGAGAGACCAACTACGGAATTTAAAAAAATTAAATTTGAGAAAAGAAGAGATAAACTTTTTTGCTTAAAAACAACTCAGAAAAATATTTGGTTTCATCTCTTTCAGATTATTGTGAAAGTATTCATTTAAATTTGATTTTGACAATTTTATATTGTATAAATAAAATATTTGTCCTATTTCACTATGGAACTGCAGAATCCTCTATTTTTATTAGAAGAGGGCTCACAGGAAGAGAAACTGGTACCATTTTCAAAAATAGGGATATTTGAGGAAAATATACGATTTCTTTTTCAAGCACATTTTTTACGGGTGGTTTACAGTTTTTCAACACCCGTATAAACCAAACCTAAGTTAGGTTTTTAAACCAAGACCAACAAAATATGTAACAAACAATCTAATTAGGTCTTGAAGGAGAAATAATTTCAGGGTTTGAGGGAACAGTTTACGCGAGTTTACCGTATACAAAACGAAGGTGGAAGATTTTAACTTAATATCAGCAAGATTTGTTGAATAGATCAAGAAGATTCTGCAGGCCTGTTTAACTAGTTTACTTTTGTAAATTCAAAATGTTTTCTTTCTAATATTTGAAGACAGTATAAAAATATAGCTTTGTTTCTTTTTACCAATTTAGGAGATCATACCTTTTTATTTTTCTAATTTAGAAAAATATGAATTTAATTTTGCCTTTTTTATACAGGAGAACATTACGATTTGGTTTAATTTAAAATAACATCACTTTTTTTACCTACTCAAACAATTTAAAAGACCCTAAATTTAATTTTCCTTTTCAAAAAATTAAAGGAGTTTACTTACATCGAATATTTTGCGTCGCATGTACTTCAATAGAATAGCCTTATAGGAAGAATAGTTGAAGAAGAAAGCAACAATTGTTGCCATTCCAAGTCCCAGGATTGAACAAACTCTTTTATAACTGTTGCAACATTAAACCTGTAAAAATGCCAACGCCGCTGAATCTCTTTACATTCAAAGTGATGCAAAAGTGGAACGACTTACTGCATCCAAACCGGATATATTGGCACGACGAAACGAAGCAATGGAGAGTTCAGCAGAACAGTAGGCTGCTAACATTGTACGACGTGTTTAATATCTTGATTGTTGGCATTGCAGGATTTGGGCTCTGTTTCTTGGAAATTCTTCTAGCTTTTTACCTTCCTAAGGCCGTCCTGGGACTACTGGATAGGCTAATGCTTGCACTCTTTGCTGTAGGATTTCTTGTCTCACTGTCCATCGACTATGTCTTCTGGAAGTATAAAGAAGAGATAGTCCTGACTCTGATTTGGTTGGATTCTCAGTTTCTGGAGCATTGCTGTCGGAGTACGAACAGAAAAGGGCTTGTGCGGAATGTTTGTGGAGGTAAATTATTATAAACAATCAACTAAATTTAATTCGTATTAACGTTTTGAGCACGTAACTCAAATTTATTCGAAATAGAATTTTTAAAGATACGCAAAGGCTCTGAAGATGCGGACATACAAGGTTTACTCCTCTGTACTATGATGATGTTCTACTTCTGCACTGCTGCATTACTACCAGTCATAGCATTACTTGTATTGCTACTCGCCTCGCGAATTTTGCTGCTGCAGCTCAAATTGCATTCATGAATTATCGAATGTCTGTACCCATTTCTGAGGTATTTGCATCGCAGTATACAGCTTTGATGCGAAGACTTCAGAATGTGGACTTACGCATTGCTACCATAAATGAATATAAAACGATGTGTGTGGCTTCCAACTTATTTCTGGAAGGTCTCAAGGTGTTCAATGCAATAACGCTGTTTAGTAATGCAACAATAACCGTTGCAGGTACAACGATAGCCGTTGTTGGTCTGAATTGGCATGATACATTCATGGTGGTTTTTGGTAGTAATTGCGTGGTTCTGGCTGTATTAGGAATTTGCTACCGGTTTATGACTACGTGTTGCTATTACCAAATTAGTGGCAAAGTATTGACAACTTGGCGCAGTAAATTGGCAACACAGCAGAGAAATGGTCGTCTGCTGAAACGAATGTTAGTAAGCTGTCCACGAATAGCAGCGAGGTCGGGTAACACTGGGATTATGGACGTTGATATAAAAATAAATTTCTTTAATCATGTTCTCAACGAGACGGCCAGCTTTCTGTTGGCAAATCAGGACATGTTTCTGAAATAACGTGAAATAAACAGCGACGAGCTTGTACGTTTAGGTTTAAATTTAAGCTTAGAAAGTTATTACTTAGAGGATATTTGAATATCTCAATTATAAACTACAAAGTATTTGTCAGATTAGATATAATATTTATAAGTGCTTAGATTAACTAAAATATTTACGATAAATGTTATGAATAAGCCATTCATTGCTGTTATAATCGTTACATTAACAATAACGTTCATGGGACTACCAACATGCAAGCAAATAAACAATAAGTATAAATTGTGAAACTTGAAATAAATAAAAATTGTTTATAACCAAATATCGAGATTCAACACGAAAGCGGCAACTCATAATTCAATGTTGGGTTCCCTTATCATAAAAGTTTGGAATATTTTAAGTTCTATAAATGAGCAAGAGCAAGGGTAGAAAAACATAATCGAACACAAATTTGAATGAATGTATGGACGATTTGCATGCTTTAGTAGTTCAGAGAATACACTGTGCCCAATCTAGAGAGCAAACAGAGTAACGACTCGATGTTTAATTGAAGTTTTATACCTTCCTTTATAATAAATTTATGAAGCAAAAAATTGCCCTGCAAACGAATGCGTGAGAAAATTAACAACATGACATGGAGTTTGTAATGCGTATCCCAAGAATTCTCAGACCAGCAAGAAGTACATCAATGATGTTAATAAAATAATATTAACTACATGTAAGTATGAACTAGCACCTCACATTCCAGAAGGATGCTCTCGTCCAATCACACGAGGACATCGTTGCCGCGTGGACAGCGGAACGCAAAGAAGGATGAAAGTGAGCTTGATCCATCTCACCAACTCTCATTCTATCCATCTCATTCACTATCGCTCGTGCACTCGCACATCACATTACTCTGTGATACATTATACTATTTGTATTAAAGATAGATAAACCTTAACTATCGCTTCTCGAACCTTCATTATTACTAAGCTAGTAATAACCCTACATGGCGCAGTCTCAGTAGTATTTTTTAAATACTTAAATGAAGTGAAAAGTTAAATTTTTAGTGTGAAATAGAGTTTTAGTGTCAAAATGCCAAAGGCAAGAACACGTGCTCGACCAACGCAGGATTCTGAGGAGGATGCAGCCATCCCACAAAATATTTTGGAGTTGCTTGCCAAGTCGTTGGCCTCCGAACTCGCCTCCAAATTATCGGAATCCTCATCATCGTCAACATCACCACCCACATTCTCCTCAAGTGCACCAACAGCATTTAGGACGCTCTCCACGCCAAAGCTTGGATCTCCTGACACGCTCACCATTCCACAATTCACGGGATTGGAAGATACGTTGGAATGACTTTGCAACGCTCAACAATTGGACAGACATCCAATCACTACGCAGCAAGGCATCCTCAGGTCAGCACTAAACGAAGAATGGACAATGTTGTGGAGTTCTGGTCGCCTCCACATCAAAACAACAGCAGACGTCGATGAAATTGTTGAGGTCCTGGAGACTTACCTACGTCGTAAGCGAAACCCCCTCTTGGACAGAAAGCTGTTTCACCAACGTGACCAGATGACTGGAGAATCAGTAGACCGGTATTTTGCAGCCCTAAAAACGCTGGACGACGCTTGTGCCATGAAAAGAATTCATGTGTATGCAGTGCAATGTCGAGTGTAAAATGGACTGTGAGTACTGCTGGAAATCCGGATCCGGGACCGACTCATCTGTGGGTTGCTGGACAAAGAAATGCAACGGAAAGTACTAGCCGAACAGTACTCTTCGGTGCTAACGTTGGAAAAAGTTCTCACCATCTGCACAGCGCTGGAGCAGCAGCATACTGGATCAGATGTGGACGCTATCAGCGTGGCAGACTTTAAAAAGTTGGGTCCAACAGCAGCATCATCTCTTATCCTCGAAAAGTGGAAGTGCTAGCTGCCAACGGGATTGGATTAGGAGCAATCGGTTCCCTTCAGCAACGCTCACAATTAACGGCCGAAGTCACTCAACAACAATAGGAGTCTACAAAAATGTAACATCTCCACTTTTGAGTAAAAAGGGCTGTATCGCCCTCGGATTCATCGATCCGGACTGGCCACTATCCCAGTTATCAGCATCACGCTGCAAAGAACAGCCCACGACGCATGCTATAACATCAGGGAAAACAACTGTACTTAAATCAAAAGTACGAAAAGCACCTGAGAAGCTCACGGAGGTCAAAGAAAGGATTTTGCAAGATTTTGCCACCGCCTTTGATGACACAGTACTCCGCCCAATGAATGGAAACCCAATGAGGATTGAGCTAATGGAAGGTGCCGTGCCCTGTAAAAATACAGAGCACATAATATTCCTTTTCACTGGAGAGACCAGGTCAAGGATCAACTGGAGTCCATGATGACGAAAGGGGTCATCGAGCCGGTGCCTATTGGTGAAGCATCGATTGGTGCCACCCAATGGTCGTCGTTCCGAAAAAAAGGAACAAGTGAGCCGAATCACGGTGGACCTCACAGGACTCAACAAATACGTACGCCGCCCAGCATATCCAGTCAAAGTTCCGAAGGAAGTTGTTGAGAATCCCTCCAGGAAATCGTACTTCACGACACTGGATGCAAGACATGGCTACTGGCAAGTTCCACTGGACGACGCCAGCAAAAAGTACACCACGTTCATCACCCCTTGGGGAAGCTATCGCTACTGCAGGAACGTCATGGGATTGATTTCTGCAGGAGATGAACATAATCGAAGGGGAGACGAAGCTCTCCTGGGAATTGAAAATGTAGAGAAGATTGTGGAAGATATTCTCATCTACGACAAGGATTTGGACACCCACATTCACCGAGTAAAGCGTGTTATCCAACGCTGTCAAGAAAATGGCATAACCTTAAACAGCAAAAAATTCAAATTCGCTGAAAAGGAAACGGAATGGTGTGGCTTCCACATCACTCCACATGGATACACCCCAGGACCTCACCTTATCTCTGCACCCTCAGTTTTCCCGTTCCCACTTCAAAAACCGACGTCCGCTCATTCTGCGGGCTCGTACAACAATTTGAAGCCTTCTCCCACAAAATCACGGAACTTGTGGCACCAATCAGATCACTACTGTCATCAAAAGCAGTGTTTGTTTGGGAGTCTCCTCATCAACGTGCCTTTGAAGACACCATAAAGGAGCTATCAAGTCCTCGGGTACTCACCCACTACCAACCCAACCTTCCACTCCGTTTGGAAACTGATGCAGCTCAGTCCAAGGGTTTGGGTTACGCTCTGTGGCAAAACAGCTGGATCAACAATGGAAACTCCTCCAAGCCGGCTCCCGTTACGTAACGCCACAGAATCCAGATACAGCGCATCTGAAATCGAGATGTTGGCTGTGTTTGGGCTACAAAAAAATGTCGCCTTTTCCTCTTGGAAACTCCTTTGAGCTTATCGTGGACCATCGCCCTCATCCATCATAAACAGCAAGACGCTCGATGAGATTGAGAATCCCGCCTTCAACGCTTCAAGAGAAACTATCGTCCTACCAAGTTCACGCAATTTGGAGGCAGGAGCAAAACACACCGTCGTGGATGTCTTCTCACGTTTCCCGTATCGGATCCTGATGAGAAAGACCTGCAAATGGAATTGGACAGCGACCCAATCCAACTTTTTGCAGCCGCTCACGGACCCACAGGATGGCTCCAAATAATTGAAGACTCTTACTTCAGATGGTGCAGCAATATGCTGCAAACAGCAGTGAATGTCGTCGCCTCCGAGATGCGATCCCAAATATATTTCCTGAAAAAACTAAACTGGATGAAGATTTGACCCGAAGACGCTTCGCTCACACGTGCTCAAAATTTTCCATCGCTCACACCAAGGTCAAGATCGGACGCTCCGTCGAGCTCGCCAAACAGTCTTCTGGCCTGGAATAACAAACGACATTCGAAATGTTGTTAAAACATGCAAGGAATGTGCAGCCTACCTTCCATCACAGCAAAAAGAACCCTCTTGAACGACCCACCTCCAACCTACCCTTTCGAACAAGTCGCAGCCGATCTGTTCTCGTTACGCTGGATGCCGATATCTTTGCTTACGTGGATCGCTTTTCGGATGGAT
>LJIJ01003333.1:0-19656 GCA_001718145.1 Orchesella cincta | reverse complement strand
ACGTCGAAACCCCATTTCCTTCCTGCTTCGGGCACGCAGTCTGCAACTGCGATGACCATATCTTAGGCCGGGGGGGCGCTCACAAAGCTCGTCGTTTCTTCACAAATTCGCATCAGATGCGTTCACATCAGGGGCTTGGAATCTTATGCACAATTTGCTGATAAAATGTCCATCTGATTTGGGGGGGAATGGCACGACAACGTTTGATTTCTCTTTCTGTGTGGCCTGAAGGCTGATTCTCATCTTTTTCTGCTTTGTCTTTCGCAGATGTAAACTTGGGGAATGGTGAACGTAGGCTCGCTGCAGTTGCGCTTCTTCTTTGATCGCATTCTGCCTAAGTCTTCCAAATTCACCGGAAACCTTCTCGCATTCTTCTCGTTAATTGCAGGGCTGTCATTATTGTTCGGGAGCTTGTCACCAAATCTTGATGAGGCTGTGGGATTTTGGAGATGGCAGGTGTTTTGCAGTGGCCGGATATAGTGTCACTCTAAGATTGGAACTAGGCATGCATAATGCCACAATCGACGAGGACCACTTCCCCTCTTTTGGAGACGGAGTCTTTTGCCAAGTGCGAAGAGCTGAAATAATGTATTGCAGGTCTTCCATATCGATTTCAACGTTTTGATGACGCTCTCCGTATTTTGGGGCAGGCGATCATCAAACCGCTTGGGCACAGGGGGGTGGGGGGGGGGGGGCTCCTGGGGGGGGGCGGGGGGGGGGGTGGGGGGGGGGGGGGGGGGGGGGACTGTCTTCCGGGGCTTCCCCTTGCATGCTCTTCTCGAGCCTTGTCATATTCTGAGAGGACGGGCCGGGCAGCTAAATCACAATCGCATAGTCGACTGATTGAAATGGTTTAATGAAGATGCCAATCGCGAGGTCCATTGAGCAGGCGGGAGGCTTGCTCACTCGCTCTCGACGGGCTACAAACTTCTCCGTTGTTTCGCTTGCGCGGCGCAAGGAACCTTCTTAGGCTGACGCGCAAGACGGCTTCATTAGGGCTGACGACAAGATTGTGCACTATCCGACTTTTTCGCTGGGGCTGGCTTCTCTTGCCAAACTCCATAGGGGCCTTCTTGACTTGTGCGGTCTGAATGTGGGATGTGGTTTAATGGGGCCTGCTTCTCGGGTTCTTCATGAGGATTACTGGCTGCATAGGGATTCTTCGGTTTAAGCGTTCTCGGCTTCGGTGTCGAACAATGAGACCAGATCTCATTTTGGCGTTTGGAATATCACTCATGTTCGAGTGTATTCGTTTCCATCTTGTCCACAAAATCATCAAACTTTTGATTTTCCTCTTCATCAATGTCACTGAACCCAACTGACCTTATTCGCCTTCCTCAAGTCGTCTTCCAACAGCTCCATCTGCAAATCCACTTGTTGTCGCTGGAGTTGTAACTGTTGAAGCTTTGCTTCACCCTCTTCTATTTTCAATTTTTAATCGCTGCAACTCGAGCTCCTTCGTCGTCGGGTGGGGTTACTGGATGCTGTTGACCATATGTCGTCTTCTTCTTTTGAAGAATGTGGCGTCTGGAGGATGTCAATTGTCGTTCTTTCCATCTTTGAGGATGTATTCAATGAAGGGGTTGGTTGATGAGAGTGGCATCTCTATCACCTCTCGGCGTTGAGTGAGCTGTCTTGGCCTACCAGTGGTCGGTACTGGGTTTCCATAAATACTGGGGCGGATGCCCTTTGTTGGCCTTTCACTCCTCCTGGGAGGTACCGGAGGTCTTCTTTGGGGGTCGCTGCTTTCTCATAGCAGCTGAGGTGCCGGTTCGAAGGACACTATGTGGCCGGCCAAGTCACGTGCAAAAATGATTTACTTCAAATAATACAGTAAACAAGATATAATGCCGAAGGACGCAGGTTGCAGCGAAAAACAAAACAAATGAAGAAAGAAATAATGAAAATTGGTAGATGCTCGCAAATAACTGACAAAGTAGTGACGGAAAGTCTGAAAGGCTAGCAAAAGTTGTTTATTAATTCCCAATCACTAAACACAATTAAAGGTTAATCCTACAATATCTGCTTAAACATACTATGGCTAAGGTTTGTAAAAGACCGTCGCTCCAAATTAGGACTCTCGTAACTGGTACTTCTAATTAAATTAAATTCGGAGAACGTCATCGTCGCACCGAAAGTCTCCAGCTCGAGCTCCTGAACAGCATTATTATACTAAACGAAAATCTCTCGCGGGCCTCTCGCATCACTTCTCGCACAATACCAAAGATGTTACTATACGTTCTCACCTAGTGCCCAAAAGATACAGAAAGGACATAAGTACGGAAAGTGCATAAAATATACAGGAATAACAGGATAACCATTATTCTTCAATACAGATATTTTATCCTAAGCTACATACAATCATAATCATATAAACGTAATCCGCGTCCACACCTGGAAACCAGCCTAGATATTGCATATAAATATTGACAGTTTCAAAAAATTGTTGCATTGAGTTTGGCAACATAATCTATCTCGAAAAATATTTTCAAAATTATACATTTTGTAATATTTACAAACAAAACAGTAAACTAAATTAATACGTGGTAGCTTTATGATTACCACTTAATTTTTAACCTAAGTTGATTTAAATTACCTAGCGCGCTTTGAACGTTTGACACAATAAAACTTATTCCACGTATTAAATGTACAACTAAGAACTCTAAGCAAACTGAAACAAAGGTTAAGCTCGGAAACCAACGTCTTTCCATGGTATTGTACCTCTCTGGTAACGTACGAATAATTGCATACTGTCCGCACTCACACATAAAAACTATTAAACACAAAGCCAAGAATGAAAAATGAAGGAAAAATATGACCGGAATGTTATCTTCAGTAGATAGTGGTTTCGCCGATGCTGACACAATTTTGGCTGACAAAACAGTCGCGTTCCAAGTTTCTATTCGAAACTGCCAGTCACTCCACAACTGGATTATTCCAGACTGAATTAGTGACAAATACCGTCTTTCCATAGTTTCTCCAGGCACATTTAAATTTGAAAACCCCCAAAAAGTGTAAGTTTTACCATATGATATTTTGCTGGTAGCAATTTGATCAGGAAATATGTGCAATTTTTTTAGCTCTAAAATCATCCGACGTACGTAGCTCATTGTATCAATGAAAACTTCTTTTTTACATTTTGATATTCTTTCAACATAATAGTTAAATGACAGCATTTTCAACATTTCACTGTAATTAGACGGAGCCCTAACTACAGTATGCAAGTATGTATCTATATCAGACAAAGTCTGATTAAGATGTCGTTGTATATAAAACCTCGAAAAGGTGACACCACTTGCATCCCAAAGAGCATTCTTACGATCAGAATTGTAGCCTATTTGTGGACCCTCAAACATTGACACAAACATTTCGTACGAAACGGGGAGTGAAAACACAGCGAGCTTGTTGCTTAATACTTCCTCAAATGTCTCCATTAGTTTAGGGGATAGTGGAGAGGTTAATTGGTCAATGTTGCTTCCTTGGTAGTTAATGGACAAGAATAAACCAGACAATACCCAAGCTCCTGTGAGCCATTTTACACTGTTTATCTTTGAAGTGCCTTGTCCTACCAGAATATTATAAAAGAACGTAGTCCCAATCAGACTACTATTACTATCATTCCTTCTGTTTACAAAATACCACAGTAACATACTTAAGCCAGTCCCAAAGCAACGGTAAGCCATGTAGAAGAGTCAAATGCACTTACGTAACCAATCAATGATAAAAAAGCTGGTTTTGAAATTGGAACGCATGTGACAAACTCAATTGAATTAAACGGTGAGGACAATGCTGTTGGATTAATTATATTTGAAGCTACAAAATACGGGAAATTCAAATAACCCACAACTTTAACAAGTCTTTTTGCATTATATACCGTTGAATTTGGAACAAGCAGTGGAATAAAAATTGGCTCGAGAGATGATTTAGACATCCCATTCCAGTCCATAAGGTAGTTAATGGTTACTGTACTTGGTTTAGTTTCAATAATATTAGCTATCTTAAGCTGAAACCCTAGTAATCGATTTCGTTCAAAGAAAAGAGGATCCACAGGCTGTCCACTGTATGAGCGAAGTTTTGTTTTTAAAGTTGGAAAGTTAGTGGTTCGAGTTGAATAAGCGCAATCAGGATCGTATCCGGAACGCAGAGTTTTCAGACATTCCCTGATAATGTGATCGTAGGCATTGTAGTCTGGGTACGCCAATACGGCAGTTTTAACCACCTCAAACCGTTGGTATCCATTGTGATAACGAATCCAGAAGCTAAGCTTTGTTGGGTTTCCTGAAATGGGTTGAATACCATTTAAGTGGAATCGCTCAATCATATGATCTATGTAGTGAACCGTCCTAAAGAATTTCTTTCTAAAAGCGAGGCTTGCAACTCAACGTGAATGTAAAATACACAACACCTTGTTAGCTGGGAATAAATTCTGACGTCTATCCTATAATCAAATATTGAATCCAAGACGCTTTTTGTAGGGTGCGCAGAGCCTGGAGTCCACCACGTACGCCCTAATTCTGGGATTTTAGAAGAACATCGTAGTGGCTGTACAAATATTTGAGCAAAACAGGTTAGTTTAGGAGGTGGGGGAGCAAGAAACAATAGCCCGTTTGAATTCTTCAATTCGTACAATTGTCCATCGCATCGCAACATCTGTTGTTTTCTCGAAATTCTCCGTTCGTAGTCATATTTAGATAAAATTACCGGCAATTTAAGTGGTTGTACCATGAATGTATCGTGATCCCCTGAATGGAAATAACAATTCAGCCATTTATTTATAATTCTGAAATGAATAAAATTTGTGCACCAACTTACCTCAAATTCAATTGTTATTATGTGAATCAAACATTTCCTAAACATTTGCAAGCTACTTTCTAGATTTAATAGAGAATATTGCGATGTTAGCTTTGCTTGAAGAATGATGGTATTCAAGAAAATGAGTACCGAAATCCACATGTTTAATTATGAGTTGTGGAAAGACCTGTAAAATCCTTTCTGCTCTGTATATTTGTGTGAATCGTAATTATTAGGTCCGGTAATAAGTTTGTATTGTGAGATTAATTTAGATCCGTGAAAGGAAACTAATCGGTTTGGAAATATTTTTGAATCAGAACGTATTTCCGGTTTTTTCACTGGTAAGAAGCAAAGCAAGCTTGTTTCGACACTCGCCTTCATCTGAGATGCTCCCTGAATCTATGATGGGATTTTATATATAGGAAAATCAATATTATATATGTTAAACATTGTTCCATACCGTCCTGAACAAAGTTTCTCAAACTTGTGTATTTTAACAAATGGCACTTTCATGTTAAGATTTTATCATTGAAGGAAATATCATGAATATTTGATTGATATTCTTCTCACTGTGGATATAATGTATAACTTTTGCATAGTGTCAACGAAGAATTTTCTGTGCCGGCGTTTGTCAAAATAACATTTATACATTTTAAATATTCTCACATACAGTGCGGCACAAAGATTTTAAAACTTGGGAAGTATATGGCAGCTCTATATTGACATTTTATCGTATTGGGAAATATCATGAATAATGTATCAATCTTCCTGCCATCAAACCACTGCCTGCCTTGTCAAGCTTACAAAGTTTGAAAAGAAACTTTATTGATTGCCAAATAGGTGGGACCGGAAATATTTATTAAAAGTTGCTTTTATATTCTAATATGTCAATTGTTGAAGTAAGCATTATGTAAATCTTGTTTCTGATATTTAACACACAGTATTCCTCTCAATACCTCTATGCATATTCCTAAGGACTCTAACAGTATGAAAAATTGCAACAGTTTCAGCGCCCTTTTTTCATTTTTTCAGAATTTTCCGTTTCATCATGGTATTGCAGTATTTGGTTTTTGGTGGAATTGTGAACCTCGAGCAAGGTGTTCGATTTAAAAAATAGGGTAGGCGAAATATTTACATTCTTATTTTCTACGTATTTATGTTGTAAATCGTTGACCAGGTGAGCCAAATTGAGGGTTGATATTTGAGCGTCCACTTGCTTCAGCTTTTCATTATGGATGGTGTAAATGTAGGTCGAAAGGATTGTTGCAAGAATGACGGTCAGAATCATCACGAAGGTAATGGGTTTTGGTGGAGACTTTTCCCCATGCTTTGCAGTTCTATGACGTCGCACATGACGCACATATCCAAACTGCTTGCAGTTCTCAGTTGTTAAATCAAACTCTTGGTTGGACGATAAGCCTCCATTTTCCTGGTTCGGAATCCTGAATGACGATTATTAAACGTTAACCGAGCCATAAATACACCACAGTGGTGAATTGACATTGTGTTGCATAGGCTACCATAATACGTCACTGTGGTGTCTGCATTTAAAAATACAAGGCTCCCAAAGTACACCACAGTGATGTTGATGTTTCTATGCCGCAGGATCCCAAATTACGTCACATCGATGTCATTGGGAAATATCCCCTGACTCCCGAAATACGTCACAGTGATGTTTCAAAATATTTTATACGAAAAAATGGGAGCCTAGTAATTTTAACTTGAAAACTAATCTGGGAGTCTGGGTTGTATTGGCGACAACAAAATTATGGTAGTCAATGCAAGTATCATAGATACATAATGTGGGAGCTTATCATCTTAAGGTAAGAATAAACTCAGCACTGATAAAGTTAACCTTATCTCAACTCTTTTCAGTTGAGACGTCCTGCAATATTTGGAATTAAATGATAAAAATGCATATGTCATAAATATATGAATCCCTTTAAAAATTTGACGTACTGTGAATATGAAGTATTTGCTGCAATGTCATAGAAGCAAAGCAACATCCTTTCGGTGGGGGGCTAATTTCTCGTTGACGAATAGTTACGACCAGGGAAAGTTTAAGAATGAACAACTTGAGATTCTGGAAATCAACGGATAACATAATAGGGACGGTTCGCCCGGTGTATTGGATGCATATTGCTGTACGGTGACGGTAGAAAATACGGTGGTGAGGAATCTACAGTAAATTTAATTTAAATTAATTTAATTTAATTTAATTTATTCAATCAAGGCAGAAATTATTTGAACAGAAATGATGCGGTAATACAGTGTCCCACTTAGTGGGTTATTTCAACTGCATTCCTTAGAACTATACAGAATTTTTAAATACGAATACAATACATAGTCAACCAAATTTTTAACATACATAAGTCAAATTACTATTACACAAATTTTTACCACCAATTGGATTTAAAATACATTAAAACCCCTATACATTACACTCCGAGCTGAGTAGAAAGCTTTTTAAGCGACTTTTAAAGCTGTTGAACCCTACAGATTCTTTAACATTATCAGGTAACTTGTTCCAAAGGGCAACTGCCCGAATGGAAAACATTTGACTCCCTATGAAAGTTTTGGAAACGGTTTTTGATCTGAACGCCCCACTACTTCTGGTACCGTAAGAATGAATGCTATCACACGTGACACGTGACGAAATACGCATAGTTTGCTTGGGAATAGCCATTTAAGCTCTTCCGATATTTTCCCTGCTACACTATCATATTTTCTTACACCTAGCACCAATCTTCCTAGCGCACGAATGATACCTTCAACAATCTTCAAAACTTTGCTGTTTGTAGCTCCCCAAATGGCGCTCATATATTGTACAATACTTAAGACAAGAGCTTGTCCCACCATGCGGAGACTCTCTTTTGACATGACATGCCTAATTAAGTACAGGGCTCTTATTCTGAAAAAACAAATCTTTGTCATATTCCTGGCATGTATGTCAAATTTCAGAAATGGATCAAGGTGAAGCCCAAACATTTCAATGAATCGCTATTATTGATTTGACAACCGTTAACTATAAACTTGAAAATTGAAAATTTGAAACGGATTTGTATATATTCGGAGTACCAAATACTAACATTTTTGTTTTTTCAACGTTTTGGGTCAAGCCCTTACCACACAAATAAGTAAACAAGCCACTCATACAGTCCTCAATTTTGGATTGCAAACTGCGAAGATTCTTTGGATTCCCTATAAACAATAGGTTACTGTCATCGGCGAAGATAACAGTAACATCGCTCGTTACAGATTCTACAAAGTCATTGATATAAAGGGAAAACAGAATTGGCCCCAAAATACTACCAGCCGGCACCCCTATCAAAGTTTTTAATGAATTAGAACGCTTTCCCTGTACTCAACAAACTGAGCCCGACTTGACAGGTAACTAGATAGCCAATGATCACTAATTTGATACTTTGAAACTAAAAAAGTAGTAACCTCTAGGCACACTGTCAAACGCCTTCCGTAGATCAATTGTAGCCAGTACACAAATATACCACAATCAATGGCTTTTCTAATACAGTCTGTTACTGCAATCATTGCGTGCTCCGTTGAGTGCCCCTTTCGGAAACCAAATTGACAATCTGCAAGAATTGACCTCTTCTCTAGATTCTGTAGTAATTTATCATAATATATTCGTTCCATAAGTAAACAAACAACGGAGGAAAGTGATACAGGTCGAAATTGATCTGGCCTTGTAGCATTTTCAACTTTCGGAATAGGAATAACTCTTGTTTTCAATGAATTGGGTATAAACCCACTCTCAAAGGAAAAATTAAACAATTGTACAAGGCAGTCGGTAAATACGGTATCGGAAGAAGTTTGTCTAACATGAATCTACTTAAGCCAGTGACATCCAGACTTTTGCCTTGCTTTTTCTTAAACTTTCTCCAGCAAGAAATATGTCCGAATTAGTAACCTTTCTACTTTAAAACAATCTGCCGGGTTTTCGGTTACATAATCCTGCATGGAGTCTTGAATCGCTTACCAGGGAAAACCCATTTCTACATAATATTGTTAAGTGAATCGCAATCCACGTCATCGTCAAGCTTACACTCGTTGTTTACACTGAAGTTAATACTCTTTAGAGCATTCCAAACCCCTTGCTTCTTACAGGCATCATCAAACCTGATTTTGTAGTCCTCGCTAATGGAAGTGCGAACTTGTTTGCAACACCCCCTGTATTTATTCAAGAAATATTGGCTTTTAGTAGAGTCACGTTTGGCCTTATAATACTTTTTTACTTTGCTTAGTCTCTTTGACCTATCCGATAATGGAAAGGACAGCTTACTTCTAACCCTTATTTTCTTTGTTGGAACATACCGTTTCGAGCAATCCTGAATTATCTGGATTAATTTTTCAAACCCATCAAAAACACACATCTCGGACATCAACTGCTGACAGCTTGTACTAACATCTTTGATTAAACCCTCCCAGTCCGTCTTAGCATAATCATTAATCTGTTTGGATCTTTCACGCTTACGATTCTTTGAGTACACCTCCACTCACAAGACACCAATAAATGGTCAGAAATAGTACAATCAGTTACCTTTACATTTGACACTCGGCTAGCAGCCGTATCATCAACAAGAATTACATCAAGCAGAGAATCTAGCCTTGTTGGCTCATTAACTATTTGACTAGTGTTTAGACAAGATATCATGTTAACAAAGTTGCTACCTGCTTTTTTGCATAACAAGTTGATATTTAGATCCCCTAGTAAAATTACACTCTTGCCTAAACTGTTGAGGAATTGCAACAACTCCGACATGTTAAATATATCATTATTTACAAACCCGGTCTATAAAAAACACATACAATGAAGATTTGTTAAATCTATACTGAATAGATAGAGCTAAGAACTCAACGCTTTGTGGAAGTTTCCACTTATCAGTCTTTACCTCCACCAACTTAACACTTAGATGGTCTTTCACAAACACTGCAACTCCACCTCCACGAGTAGCTCTGTCTTTTCTGAACACATTGAAACCCGAAGGACTAGGAAAACATTCATTCGCTGAGAGCCACGTCTCTGAAACACAAAGGACATCACAGTTAATTTCAGCAAGAAGACAGTTTAATTGGGGTAATTTATTTCGCAGAGATCTAAAATTCTGATGGGCAATGATAAGCCTTTTAGCACTATTTTCTAGTCACCCAGAAAATTCCATTGATGATTCATTAAAGTCCATTGATGACGAAGCTCTTCTGAACGGAACATTTTCTTCACCTCCCAAGTGGCGTGGTTGTTTGGGCCCTCTCGACGTGTCATTGATCCCCTCCCTTGATCGAGGGCGTTTTCCCTTGCTCAGTGCTCTCGTGTTTACTGGAGACCGGGCTGTGCGGGATTCTCGTTGAAGTTTTGTTTCATCAGCTCTGACACCAATGCCGTTGAACTCATCCTTCCCCCTCAGCAGCTTGCGGTTCCCCAAAATTATGAACTTCTCTCCAGCATTGTTTAACAAAACTTTAAGGGGCCTTGCTCGTGTCTGATCTGCTGTTATTTGACCAATTCGTTTCATTGGAAATCCGCCACTTCGTCCGGGTAATAGTACTTTTAGCAAATCTTCAGCCTTTTTCAAGCCTTCTGCTGACTCAGCTATGCCAAAAGAACTATGTTGGTTGAACGTTTCAGCCTCTCCAACGCCTCCTCGAAGCGTCTCTCTGAAGCTTGTATGTGAAGCTTATTTTCTTGACGTCAGCTTCGTTATTTGCATTTTTAGACTCTACCAGAGTAACTCGTCTCTTTAGGTCGCATTGTTCGTCTTCTACCCTCACCAATCTACTCTGAACTTCTTCCATGTCCTTCTTAAAAGCATCAAGCTTTGAGTGCATAGCTCCAATACTTCCCATGATTTTTTTCAAGCGTGACTGGAGACTTTGGCCCATCATTGATTGGAGCCATGCTGAACTGTAGCACGTAGCACTTACAAAATCTTATGTATGCAGATAAGAAGGAGAGTCTAAAATGACAGGGTAGAAAGTGTGCTTACCCACAAGTGGGTGTATCGAACTTTATTAACTGAACAAAATCACTGAAAGACTAGATGTTGCAGTTTTAAATTCACTAATCGCTGCAGCACACCATCGCGAACAGAATGATGTAAAACACCACTTTACTGAGACAGTTTACGCTGATTTATTGACAAAATTGTCAGGAGCAAAAATGAACGTGTTCTCACTACTCAACACGGAGAAAGAAAGCACAATCCCCAGGAGCCAATCAAAAGGCTAGACGTATTTTTTCCGAATGCACAAAAATACGTCTAGCCTTCTGATTGGCTCCTGGGGATTGTGCTAGTGAACCAACGAGTGGTATCATCCGTACTCGACAGTCGCTGTGCACGACCATTTTTAAATCAATTTTTTATATGATGCCTTTAAAGTCCTCATAAAACTAAGAGGGACATATTTTTTCTTTAGTCAAAAAAGTTTCAAATAACGGAGCTAGCGCCCTCTAAAGTTTAGACCGTGGAACGCGATTAACTCCTTTATTTATTGTCCGATTGACCTAAAATTTGGAATGGAGACTCTTTAAACAAATCGTGGGATAGTGTTTTTTGGATTTTGAAAAATTCGAATTGTGGAGGGAGAAATTAAAGTTTCAAAAAATATTTTTTTAATAATTTAAAAACAAATACAGGATCGTTGTATAGACTACCTAAGTATAGTTAAGCCATAATTTAAAAAAATTTCGAGTTTTTTCAAAATTCAAAGATGGCGCCACACTCATTTTTCAAAATTTGTCATGTTTTTTATCATAGGTAGTTAGAAAGGCATACAAGGAGTACACCAAAACAAATTTCATCCAAATTAGACAAGTAGTTTACGAGATATTCGACTCCAAACTTTTTGGGTTTTAACTTATGTTTTTTAGTGCAAACTTGTTACAATGGACTCCCATAACTCATTTATGAAGTCAGAAGTTAAAATAAATTACTAGTATTGCATAAATATAAGTTTTTCATAAATAACACAAAGGCGCCAAATTCAAAATTTGAAAAAACACGTAGTCCCAAATCACTCAAGGAATCCAAATATGCAACTCCCGTCCCGCTACGACTCTTAGTTTTTGAGTAAATCGCGTCCCTCCAAAAATGGCCTCTGGAGTCACATAGGAACCACCTCAGAATGGCTTCAAATTCAAAATTTCTTGAAAACACGTATTTCTAAATCACTCAAGGATTCCAAATATGCAACTCTTCTCTCGATCCGACTCTTAGTTTTGGAGTAAATCGCGTCCCTCCAAAAATGGCCTCTGGAGTCACATAGGAACCACCTCAGAATGGCTTCAAATTCAAAATTTCTTGAAAACACGTATTTCTAAATCACCAAGGATTCCAAATATGCACTTTTTCTCGATCCGACTCTTAGTTTTTGAAAACTGCAAAACTAAATAGTTATTTTAGTGTTGGTTTATTACATCGTTGAAATCGTAGGTTCATTAAATTTCTAAAGTTTCAGAATCCACTATTTTTCTATATTGACAATTCGACTTTTTAAGAGTGCTTTAGGTTAAACGGATCCAAATGCAATGTTGAAATACACAATGCATAAATTTGCATGAGCTGGAAATTTCAAGAGATAAGGTTAGTTTACCAAGACCTGAGTTTGAGCTCATTATCAGTTTTAATGTGAGATGCAAATAGCTCCAAAAAAATTTCTGGCTATGGTAATGTCTGGAAGCTTTGGTTTGAAAGTGTTAATTGAATATGTTCTCCAAATCAATTCAAAACGGAAACGAATCGTTGAATTTGCCTGAAAGCTTACTTGTTGGATTTTCATGTGGGCTGGGTTGTACTCAAACAGTAAACATTTTATACCCAAAACGATGTTCGGCCATTTGTACATTGCCATTCAGCATATGTTTAAATATCCAAAGGGACCCAGAAAGAAAAAGTGGAAAAACCTGCGACCATCCCGTGAGAATTGGCTTATTGCATTCGATACCTTCTGTATTTAATAGTTTTTATTCTACTAAATAACAAAGTCATTGAATAACTTAAAAACTACACAAGAATTGGTGAACACATTAATCTAATTTCCTTTCAACAATGTCAATAAATACTTTCGGAAAGGTTGGTCTGCGTTTGAAGTGAAAGTCCGGCTTTTTCGGCCCTCCGACCTTCCGGCCTGGAGCAGTCGCTCCAGCTTGCTCCGCCGTCGGTACGGCCTGAGTGTTCCACCAATTCAAATAAGGTTTTACTGATTCTAATTAGGTACGGCTGCCCAAGCCTGCAGATTGTATTTTTTTGTATTGGCCATACTTATCAAACTGAAGAGCAGTGAGGTGTATCGCTTTTTGAGATAAAAGCTCCTAAAAAAATGCAAAATTTATTCCAAATAAGTTGACAATTATTTTTTGGCGGTTGAAGTAGAATATACAACTTTATTCGGTTATAGTCAAATTACATTTTCCATGTTGCTTTTGTCATAATTTTTTGTGTTACTGATAAAAATTTAAACGTAACCAAATTAAATTGTGTGTACAAAATTCATCGGATAATTAAAATTTACTAAAATTATATGTCAATAAACTGCATATATTTTATATTTTTATTCAATGCCTTATTCTTAATTTTACAACATTATTGTGTAGTAATAAGCAGAGCTCTAAGCCAGTGCTTGCAACTTTCTCTTTGACCTCTCTTGCTGCAGCGACTCGAGTGTTTCTTTACACATAGTTAACGATATCGCAGCATCCGTATTTGTACCACGTATGCGGATGCGTCATTAGATTTAGTAAGCTCTCACAAAGTCTGTATTTTTGCAAAATTTTCTTTTCAACTTCTGGTGCTTTCTTATGTCCTATCATGCCACATTAGAATACCATCAAACATTCGACACCTACAGTGTCAGGATGCTGGTCCCCTAATTGACACTTAAACTGATCAAAAACATGATTGAACATTGAGATGGCCTCTTCATGGTTCTCTTTGAAGCATTGGAGACTCCCAAGTGTATTCAACACCCTTAACGTAGCAAGGTTATCGCGTCCGTAAACCCGTTCAATTGTTTGTAGACTTTGTCGTAATTTGTGTTCGCCTCCTCGTAATTTCCATTGTTAAGCAAACATCTTGCTAAATTGTTCCCTAATATAGCAACAGTATGTTCAATTGATTATCTTGGGCATTTTCATATTTGTAGTAAATATCTTGCAGAAGTGGATGGCCTTGTCTACCTTACCTGCACCTTGGTAAGCTGTGGCCAAATTTTGTGTTATGACCAGAATTGATTCATTCATTTCTTTCACTTTCATAAGTTTTGCATAGAGTCATGGCCTCTTGGAAGAATTTCAATGGCATCGTCGTATTGTTCCCAGAATGAATATATTTGAGCCATACAATTTACCACATACCAATTGCTCCTTCCATTACATAGTTTTTCTTTGTTGTGTGAAGCTTTTCTAAAATCTGAAGCGCGTTTCGCTTTTTCCCTAATTCATTATATGTAGCCGCCACGTAATACTGAATTTCTATCATTCCGGGAAATTTGTGTCGATAAAGTTTTAGTTTTTGCTCTACGGCTTTGAAAACAGGAAGACAACTGCGCAAAATTATATAAGACAAATCAATATTCCATTTACAAACTCTAGTAGGATAATACTTTGATCATTACTTGGAATAATTAAAACTTTTAAGAATAGAGACAGCTGCAAGGCCAAACGTTTGGCTTCTTTTAGTCTCTGGCTCAATCGCAGATCATCAACTATTTTCCATGGAAGTCGACTAAACTCAGGTATTATGCTTGTGTGTTTACCATGAATGCTCAAAAGCATTTATTAAATGATTTACCGATTTCTCGTTCAGGCCTTTTTCAATCCAGCATTAAGTTTCCTTAATAACAGTCTCTTCGTTGCCCAGTCTTCTAAGCTCAATCCGATTGACCTCTTGCACCAACCGGTGATGCTAATTAATTCTTCTTCAGGTTGACTATTTATCCATAGAGTATCTTATAACAATTGCGAGTGCGTCCATCCAATCATCTTCCTCAAGAGATGACATATTGGAAAAATTTGATTGGGTATGCTATCTGCAGAAAAAATAGGAAAGCATGTTCAGAATTTTATTGCCAACTTTTCCGTACTGTGCTTCGAGTGATATGGAGATTGTTTGTCATTTCCAGGTTGAAAGTTGTTTTTGGGTAGTCGTTGGTTCTGCCGTTGAATTGAATTTCTGATCCAGTACCTTATTTTGTAATCATTTCGAATGCTTTCAAAGTATTTGTGGATGATCCATACTTTCCACTCTTTTTCTTTGGTTTATGAAAAAGAATATTGCTTGTGTGCATTGCCAATGGAAAGTTTTGTAGAGTTCTACTAATTCAGAATTTCTTCACTTTGACTGTCATTCATTTAAATTGTAGCCCTAGTCTTTACAAAAATCAGCACTGATCCAATCTACAACTCCGTGAAACTCCAAATCTCTATCACTGAAGTATTAAAACATATGGCTTTCTGTTATTGAGGGCAAATACTTCTGGAGATTGGTGCTCTCTGCATTGTCAACCGAGTGATTTGCCCATGGTATTTCATAGACTCATCGACATTGTTTGAATTTTATTAATCCTCCTCCATTTGGCATTCTATGTAAGGAATGTGCAGTATTATCTTTCAAGTAATCTTTCGAATGCTAAGGCAAGCAATTACATCTTCATTTTCGGCATTGATCCAATCAACGTTTCCATCAAAGTCCGGCTTGTGTCTTGAATGTGATCTTCTGCAAAGTTCGTTTTCCCCTAAGCCTCCAAGACCCAGTCACTGATGCATTGGGACACCACTAGTAGGATTGGCTGGCCTTACTTTGCAATATTTCATTGTGGCAATGTAAGATATCAAAGGTTCGACGCAGTAAACAAGGCGAACAGCACCGAAACTTCAAAACATAAATTGATTTCTTAGTTGAGAAGTTTGTTTGCAAGGATTTTTCGGACTCCCATATGTTGCGCTAACAGTGGAAGTGAAGTGTTTGAAGTAAATTGCATCAGCTCCAGATTGCTTTGTGGATGAAGTGCCAGCCTAACAATTTATCAAAACGAATTTCACGTTGTTGGATACATACAAATATAAAATTTCATTTTTCTTCCTGCATGTTCCGACGGAAATCTAGGAAAAGTATCACATATTAAATATACAATCTGTAGATTCGTATATTTATATACACGATACATACAAGGTTTCCAAATCGCGGTCTCCCAATATGTCACTAGCAACCAAGTGAGCGAGAAAGTAGAGTCACAGCATGTAAGATTCAAAACAGGAAGTTCCCTTTGATTAAGGTTCTCTGATGTTCCCTCGCATTTTTATGCAGTTCAAAAGTTACAGCGCACTACTAGTACTCATTTTAACTGTGATAATACTGCTGGTTTCTACCATCGCAGAATAGTTACAATGCAAGGAATAAATGTTTGAGTATCTCATGCCTTCGCCACGTGGCCCAACCCATTTCTAACTCAGAAACCTGGTATAAATTAAGTTGCTTTTTAATAAATCAGGCCACTTAAAATTCGTTAAAAATAATTGATAAAACAGTTATAGATTTTTGTGTAGGTAAAGAATAACATTTAAAATTTGTGTCAACAGTTTTTACTGATTAAAAGATTGTTGAAGATTTTTTATACGCATTGTCGAAGGTTTTTTAAAATATAAAAAGTGTTAACGACTCGGCTATGCAAGACACAGTTTCAAAAGCTAACTGGCTTTGACTTCAAAGATAAAATTATCTTTAATGTTATTCCGTCTTTGTTATGCTCATGAAAGAAGAGCTCTTCTGGCTGGACTGAAGCTACAGGAGTGATTTCCATAAAAGTCTGGCGACTTGTATTGTTATACTATCAATTATTAATACAAACTTACAACAATGTACATCGATTGCGTACTAATACTGCTTTCAACGGGGAGAGAGAGATATCAACTGACCATTTCGTTTTATGATAAGAATATTTTGCATATAGTATAGTCTACACACGTGCTTCTGTTTTATTTGAAGTTGCGTGACTACTTTATGGAAATCACTCTTCTGTAGCTTTCAGTCTGTTGTCGGTAGCTCAGAGGAGAGCTCTTCTTTCATGATGGCATTAACTAATATTTTAAATTGGACGGCCAATGAACATTTAAAGATAATTATCTTTGAAGTCAAAGCCAGTTAGCTTTTGAAACTGTGTTGCATAGCCGAGTCGTTAAACACTTTTTATATTTTTTAAAACTTCGACAATGGTATAAAAATCTTCCAACAATCTTTTAAATCAGTAAAAAATGTTGACACAAATTTTTAAATTGTTATTCTTTACCTACACAAATCTATAACTGTTTTTACATTATTTTAACGAGATTTTAAGTGGCCTGATTTATTAAAAAGCAACTTATTATACCAGGTTTCTTGAGTTTAAATGGTTTGGGCCACGTGGCGAAGGCATGAGATACTCAAACATTTATTCCTTGCATTGTAAAAAACTATTCTGCGATGGTAGAAACCAGCAAGTATTATCAACAGTTAAATTGAGTACTGTAGTGCGCTGTAACTTTTGACTGCATAAAAATGGAGGAACATCAGAGAACCTTAATCAAAGGGAAACTTCCTGAATTGTTGATATTACATGCTGTGACTCTACTTTCTTCGCTCACTTGGTTCGTGACATATTGGGGACGACGATTTGGAAACCTGGTATGTATCGTGTATATAAATATACGAAATCTTACAGATGTATATTAATATGTGATACTTTTCCTAGATTTCCGTCGGAATCCATCAGAAAGAAAAATGAAATTTATATGATGATCCAACAACGTGAAAATTCGTTTGATAAATTGTTAGCTGCACTTCATGCCACAAAGCAATCTGGAGCTGAAGCAATTTTACTTCAAAACACTTCAACTTCCACTGTAGCAACATATGGGAGCCGAAAAATCCTTTGCAAACAAACTTCTCAACTAAGAAATCAATTTATTTTGAAGTTCGGCTGCCTGTTCGCCTGTTTACTGGTCGAACCCTTGATATTTCGACATTGCACAATGAAATATTGCAAAGTAAGGCCGCAATCCTACAGTGGTGTCCAATAGCATCAGTGACTGGTCTTGGAGGCATAGGAAAACTGAACTTTGCAGAAGATACATTCAAGAACACAAAGCGACTTTGATGAAACGTGATATGGATCAATGCCGAAAATGAAGATGTAATTGCTGCTACATTCGAAAGATTACTGAAAGATAAACTGCACATTCCTACCAAGAATGCAAATGGAGAGGATAAAAACATTCAAACAATTGTCGATGACGTCTATGAATACTTCATTGGGGCAAATCACTCTTTGTGTTTGCAAATGCAGAGAGCACCACTTATTCCAGAAGTATTTGCCCTTCATATAACAGAAAGCCATATGTTTTAATAACTTCACGTGATAGAGATTGGAAGTTCACTGCTGGAGTTGTAGAATTGATGTGCTCACGGTGCAGGATGCAGTGATTTTGTAAAGACAGGGCTACAAATAAATGATGACAGTCAAAGTGAAGAAATTCTGAAATTAGTAGAAACTCTACAAACTTCCCATTGGCAATGCAACAAGCAATATCTTTCATAAACCAAGAAAAAGAAGTGGAAAGTATGACATCCACAAATACTTGAAAGCATTCGAAATGAATTCAAAAAGGTACTGGATTCAGAAATTCCAACGGCAGAACTCAACGACTACACAAAAACAACTTTCACAACCTGGAAAATGACAACAATCTCCATATCACTCGAAGCACAGTACGGAAAGTTGGCAATAAAAATTCTGAACATGCTTTCCTTTTTTCTGCAGATAGCATACCCAATCAAATTTTTTCCAATATGTCATCTCTTGAGGAAGATGATGGATGGACGCACTCCATTGTTAATAAGATACTCTAGGATAAATAGTCAACCTGAAGAAGAATTATTAGCATTACCGGTTGGTGCAAGAGGTCAATCGGATTGAGCTTAGAAGACTGGGCAACGAAGAGACTGTTATTAAGGAAACTTTAATGCTGATTGAAAAGGCCTGAACGAGAAATCGTAAATCATTTAATAAATGCTTTTGAGCATTCATGTAAACACACAAGCATAATACCTGAGTTTAGTCGACTTCCATGGAAAATAGTTGATGATCTGCGATTGAGCCAGAGACTAAAAGAAGCCAAACGGTTTGGCCTTGCAGCTGTCTCTATTCTTAAAAGTTTTAATATTCCAAGTAATGATCAAAGTATTATCCTACTAGAGTTTGTAAATGGAATAGTTGACTTTTGTCTATATAATTTTGCAGCTTGTCTTCCTGTTTCAAAGCGTAGAGCAAAAACTAAAACTTTATCGACCACAAATTTCCCAGGAAATGATAGAAATTCAGTATTACGTGGCGGCTACATATAATGAATTAGGGAAAAAGCGAAACGCGCTTCAGATTTAGAAAAGCTTCACACAACAAAGAAACCTATGTATGGAAGGAGCAATTGGTATGTGGTAAATTGTATGGCTCAAATATATTCATTCTGGCAACAATACGACGATGCCATTGAATTCTTCAAGAGGCCATGACTCTATGCAAACTTATGAAAGTGAAAGAAATATGAATGAATCAATTCTGGTCATAACACAAAATTTGGCCACAGCTTACCAAGGTGCAGGTAAGGTAGACAAGGCCATTCACTCTGCAAGATATTTACTACAAATATGAAAATGCCCAAGATAATCAAATTGAACATACTGTTGCTATATTAGGGAACAATTTAGCAAGATGTTTCTTACAAATGGAAATTACGAGGAGGCGAAACAAATTACGACAAAGTCTACAAACACAATTGAACGGTTTTACGGACCCGATAACCTTGCTACGTTAAGGGCGTTG
>LJIJ01003332.1:0-19658 GCA_001718145.1 Orchesella cincta | reverse complement strand
CCTTGTTAAACATTAACCTCTTCAAGTGTAGAGTTGCCATCTCTGGTATTAACAACTAGCTGGTTTTGTAAGTAACAATAAAACACGCAATGAAAGCAAATTAATGGTATTAGTACTTAGGGCAATTAATTCAGCTAAACTTGCTCAAAATGATTTAGTTAATGGAATTTAAAAATTCTACTAGTCAACCCACGAGTAACAGAAAAATTAATATAGGATTAAACGAATAGGAAAAATAGAATGCTTCAAAACTGGGAATGTCAAAATGGCTTAACCGTTCAGCAACAGGTTTCTTCTAATCTCCCTCAGCGTCACAACGGAGTCACCATGATTTCGATATTCTTACCAACATACTTAAGACAAGGCCAAAAGAATAACAATGATAAAATTATGCGACTGTTCCTGTTGTCATCAAGATAAACATTATAAAGATTTAAGCAACACGTTTGTAGTGTGAATTCAACTTGTTTCATTTGTCTATGAATTAGAATAAAAAATAACGGACACGTAACACTCAATTCCAAAAACTGACGAGGAGTAGAGCTTAGATGTCTATGAGAAGAATAACCCTTGTATTGGGATCAGGCATGTTAAGTGGATAATAACGGTAATGGCCATGTCCGTTATTAGCCTGGATTTTAACCGGACATGGCCCACCCTAAGCTCAATGGCTTTTAATGTAAAGTGGACAATAATATACATATAGGAGTTTCATGTTGGTCTTTTATTGTTTTGTGCGTTCTGCACAACGACAATCGGTCTGTATACGCTGTGCGTTAAGCTACAAATAATGTAATATACAGAATTTAGTAAAAACAAGTTTGCAGTAAAAACTTGCTGGCACTGATAAAGTCTTGACACAGTTGATTACAACCTACTTGTATTCCTTTACAATTCAATTTCAATTTAATCTTTGCTGTTAACTAGAATACAAGTCATAAGTAAGGAATGAAAAAAATCTTGTTGATATTGATTAAATCTAGAAATTATTCTTTGTTTGTAAATTAAAATACAGAATCATAGTTCCTTCTTCTAGAAAAATCTCAAAGCTTGGTCATGGCTTGTGCTGCGTATTGAGCATACCTGGATAGTGTTTTATGGATATGGTTCATCCTTTTTATATCAACAAGAAATATGCACAAAAGCTATCCGGATGTGGATATGCATGTACATAGTACTATGTATATCATTAATGTCCACTTTAGCCATTTTTTGCCAATTAGCCGTTTTGTACCGTTATTAATCATTGTCCATGGCTTATAATATATTAGCCATGAACAATGTAACATACATGATTCGGGATTCATGTGGAACAATAAATTATTATTATTATTAGATTTTGCATTGAAAAGATATGGAAGTGCCATGTTCCTTAAATTCCTTTTTCGTGAATGTCACATGCCAATATTGCGCTCTACTGTAAGTGACATTAGGCCGACAGAAACCGAACTTGCTGGTGAAAATGGCAAGAAGAGAAACATTTATCATATTTTACAATCAAACTACATCAATATGCTTATATTGTAACCAAAATGTTATAAAGATGTTAAAGATAATAGAACTAACTTGTTTGGAAAAATAAATGAAGCTCTGGATGTAAGGTTTAGAAGCATGAGGCAAATTCAGAAGTGAGAAAATCAGTTGCTTACATGCCTACTTTCAGATAATGCAACAGATTGGGATGGGGAACAGGTTAGGTAACTGGAAATGAACGTTAAGTGTGCAAAACTAGAGGTTGACTGGTAATCATTTCTTCATTAGGTTGCTATACCCCATGTTCAGTTGTTTGTGTCTGAAACGGCATGCTTGTATGCATGCAGCAATGCACTGTAATGGTGCTTTCACTCCATTGCTATTCCGAGTACAGCTACGTAAGTAAAATGACAAGTGCTCATTTTAAGCCATATATGCGCAATTTTATGGATATAATTTTTGCAAAAACTTATATCATAATTCTCAGAGCTTTACTTCTTTATTATTAAATTATATCTTTATTTTCAGAGGTGATTACAACGTAAAAATATCAATTTGGCTGAATGAAACGTCACTAAGAAGTTAAAGGAAACGCTAACAAACTTGCTAGGAATAATGAGTGCTTGTAATACAAGCAAATGGAGCTATGGCGTAAACTTTATATTCTGCGGCTTTATTTGCTCAAGTTCTTTTTACTGAACTTTGTAAGGAAGGTTGGCTAACCGAAAAACTGCCTGACCTACCAACTGACGAGAAAGTTTATAAATTGAATTTGAAGTTTTATCACGAGTTGTTGGAAGTGACATATAAACATGTTAGGGCGTAGTACACATCAACTAAATAATGAAATTTGGCACTCGAAAACGGCATCTCATACAAAATTTAGCTATACATAAATTATATATAGCTAAATTATATAATATAATAAATGAAACTCTACTCCAATATGAGTGGTAGAACGAGCTTTCAAGTGGAGTACAAAGATTTTCTAGGCATTAGTTTATATGAACAATTTTAGGAAAGTTCGTTCGCCATTCGAATGTAAAAAGATAAATGGTGCAGTCTGACAGGGCAGCATAAAATTTAATTGGTAGGTGATTTATTGACTAGGCATATTAAGAATATCGTAGTTATCATTTTAAGTCAAACCTAACCTCGTGTTGCGGAAGTATAAAAATATTCGTACTAAAATCTACATTTTCAAACGTATTTACATGTAATAATTTTATTTCAGCGTTCATCAATTAAAAAGCAGAACTAATGAATGCAAAACTGTACGAAGGTTATTGAGTGATTGGTTATGAATGATTTTATGGGATTGCGTTATAGAGATGTTGACATTCCTAGAAAAAAGAAGTCAAAACTGCGCGTTGGTGGAGTTGAAATGCTTAAAATAGCGATTGAAGATATTATGTGTCACAAAAGCTGTCAAAGTATGAACACTGAGATACTTCTATCTAACTAGTTTTGATCTGATTCCAATTATTTTTTAATAACTTTGATAATAAAACTGAAAGAAGATTAAACATAAAACAAAGCTTGTCATAAGTATTTTTACTTATAATAAATCACAATAAAGAAATCTTGAACAATGTATATTTTCTAAATCATGTTTTTTGCAAGTCAACAAACTTTCCCTGCAAAACGCATAAAACTCGAAATATAAAATCTAAATTTAGGCTACCGTGTATATCCATACTTGCGTAACGTGACTTCAAGCTGTCACACAGAGCTCACCATCTGAAGTTTTGATTTACCACTAATAAATTTTTGTGTTTAACTTCAAAAAAAAAACTACTAAGCAGCAAAATTGTTGAGTAACAACGTTTTTAACCCACTGTGACTCTACCGTTACTTACCTACAGCTCAGTGATCTTGACTGTCACAAACTAAAATTTATATCACGCCTCCAACTCCAATTTCTAGAATGTTGTCTGTTGACACGACATCAAACCGCCACTTTGTTCAATATTTTAGATTGTGGTCTGTCTAATTTGGTCAAAGTTTTTTGTAAAAATTTATCGACCATGGCGCCTACACTTATTGTTTTTAGTTTTTATACTCTGTTTATAGTAACTGCTACAACCAACAGATCCATTTTAGGTTTGAGGGTAGCAATATATTTTGAGCTGTTTGCATGGTTTTAGGCCGATAATACGTCAGGGCAAGGCTACGTTTTGTCTACCTGTAAAACAAATAAAATTTTTACTTACTTTTTATGACGCAAAAGTTGGGCGATATAATAAAAAAGCATATAAAAGGTTCTGCAGGTATTGGATTTGTCCCCACTGAAAAATTGTCCTAGTCTGGATACAATCACGTTTTCAGTTTGCCCCTAGTGTTTTGTGAGTCTCTGCAAAGAAAAAACAAAATTATATCGTGCATAATGTTTTCCACAGTGAGAGCAAAATTCCTTATTTTCATTGGTTGCTTTCTGTTGCCAAGAATGGCAAAATGTGAATTGGCATCGACGTCACCGAAAGGTATTATTCAGAAAATCATTGAAAACGAAGCGTTGGTTTAGTGTGCATGTAACCGCAATCAAGCTTTTGTTTTCAGATTCAAACAATATTCCACACTTAACTCACTCACACTCTCGGAGAATCTCAGGACGCGATGATACAAAATGTGCAGCTTGGATTGGAAGAAACTATTTGCAAACTTATTTGGAATCAGGCCTCCATCATATTATCAAAAATTGCTACAGCTGAACGGCAATCCAAAAAAGGAATCTTCACTTGATCCAACCCTAGAACACTTCTGTTCAGTAATTATCGTCGCCCAAAAGTACCATCACGTTTTCCACCACCGGCAATAGAAACTATAGTGAGCGACGGTCACTTTATGGGAAGAGCGATGCCCCTAAACTCGGACATTGACTATTTAAACAACTGGTGGGTTTACAATGATGAATTGCAACCCAATAATTTTGAAACTCAGGATGAACCAATATTTTCTCCATACATTTCAACTGGTGAGAAAATAATCATAAAAATTAAGCATATTTAAGTACATTTGTGTTAACTTGTAGAATATTTTCAGAGGCACTTCAAAATATGAATCGGTATTTTCAACGGGTCCGTGAAAACCAGCGTGCCCTTTTAAAAATGCAGCAACAAGGAAAAGAAAAGTGAAGAACGGTAGATGAACGAGACAACTGCATATTAACGTCAGCGTATGCCAATGTTTGTTAGAGTAGTAAAAATAATTAGCTGGATATGGTAGCTTCTGCAAAAAAAAATATTTCAATAACAAAATATTGTGAATTAGGACGATTTTGCAGATAAATTGTAAAAGACAGCTTGATAGAAGGGTTTAATGTGTCCTTAATTTCTACAGCTATGTGATTCACAACAGTTTATGTCAACCTAACAATGCAAATTTTTTCATTAACAATTTGTTAATCTAATGAAAATAATCAGAATATCTTCAAATTTACTAAAGAAACCTTATAAAACAATTTTACTTTATTGTTTGAATTAACTCGAATCGTATTATCAAAAATATATTTCTCCATTCTGAGTATATATAGCTGCTTGTATGTGATATACATAGTATAGAGAAAGCTTTCTTCTATAATAACTGATCTGTGCACACTACAGCTGTGGTACTGTTCTATAGTATAAATGAAATGAAACGTTGATGTTGGATTTTAGTAAACGATTAAAATTAAAAGCATTTTACTGCAACGAACATCAAAATGATATGTTAATTTTTATTTTTTTTATTAGCCAAGTAGAAATTTATTGATATAATCACTCCGGGAGTATAAGATTCTTTGCAGCGATTAATCGTTAACAGAATTACTTCAAAAATTATGCATTAAAAATTTTGGCTGATACACACATTTTTGTGCAATGGGTTTGCACGATTTAGTTTCATTTTCAAAGTTTCATATTTAAATATAATAAAGAATATACGAGCACGATAGATAAAAATAGAAGTTATAGAAGTTACAGAACCAGCAGTACAAAGAATCACCGCTTTTGAGTATCATTCTGCCCCAATTTCAAACAAAAATTGTCCGTCGTTTTGTGACGTACTCTCATGACGGCTGCAGACGTCTGAGGGTAAACAGGAAGCGACAAGCCAAAGTCATCTTTTCACTAGTCCGATCAGTCCATACCTCATGCTGTTGCTTTCTGCACTTTGTATTTAGAGAAAGCAACAAACTTGTGTATATCAGAAGGTTACTGCAGAAGCAAAAGCATATTTATGCTTTCTTCAGGTTGCTGGTGAAACTTCACAACTATATCACTATTCTATTTGCTATTGTCAACTTTCACCGGCAGGGAATCAATCCAAGTTATAGTGATGTTTGCCGTAATTACACATAATTAGTTGTATGCTTCATGTTTAGTTTAATATATGAAAAATAATAAGGATAAAGCATAATTTATATACTTATAACAAAACAAAAAATTCAGATTTTATACTTTAATTCTGGTTTACACTTACACTAATTTTTCTTCTCTTTCTTTACTTTGGAGACCGTGTTGTTGGTTTAACAACTAGAGCCAAAATTCGACGACCGATGCTATTTTTGTCACTAATTTCGATTTTAGTTAATTGGACAGTAATTATTTATTAATATTGCCAACATGCAGCATTTAAACAATTTTAACTTGGAGAAGATGCCAAAAAGCTACAGGAGGTTAATAAAGCCCAAATGCTACTGCGTTTTAAATATTTTCTTGCTTCAAGACTGACTTGAGCGGAGAAATCGAATCACCAAATTATTTATCCACCAACTTTCATCATATCCACCTCATAACTGAAACCAAGTGTTTTCGTTAGACAGTTGTGCTGACAAACGTCCAAGAGTTTCTATAAAACTATACCTACCGACAACGATAGCGTTGTATTCGTTTGTGAAGGTTTGGAATACCTCAGATGTAGCACAGGAACTTGTGAAAAGCATCCAACTCATTCAGTTAAAAATAAAAAACGATTCCCACTATTGAAAAAAACTGTTCATTCAATATACTGGGATTGATGTTTTGTATTTTGTGTGCTGGCGATTACATAATAGCGAATTATGAGTTTCCCTTTGCACTTTGTAATGAAATTTGTTTCTTTTTATTTTGACGAATTTTAGTTTGTTCATATAGCACCGTAAGCTTTCACTTAAAAATAATTTATTAAAATTTCAAACTGAAATATCCGCTGGAATCTTCTCTTCTAATATTGAAATTACCAGCTCACGTTTTGCAAGCAGGAATTCACGGAACGGCTTGAAATACCTTCTTGGAATTCTATTTTA
The DNA here is from genome assembly GCA_001718145.1 of Orchesella cincta. NCBI lineage: Eukaryota > Metazoa > Arthropoda > Collembola > Entomobryomorpha > Orchesellidae > Orchesella > Orchesella cincta. The sequence goes on along the minus strand of LJIJ01003332.1, from coordinate 12,922 downwards.
CTCTTATCTTCTTACCTGCGCATTCCAATTAGTGTAGCATTTGAAGTTTAGAAAGCATTAGAGAATATAATGAATTAAATCCGGGAAAATTTGGCTTTAAGACATCATATTATGCCCGCATTGTCCATATGTGTGCTCTTCTTTAGCAAGTAGTCCATGTGATAGTGATAGAATGAAGTTTCATGACATAAATTGGGTATGAGTTGTTAATAAGTCTTTAAGAATTTCTTAAACTTGCTTGTTAGGGTTGTACGTCATGATTTATTTTCGGTTCCATTTATATATATGTAGAGCATTGAATTATATAACGACTTAATCAGAACGAAATTCAATGTATGTAGTAAAATTGCTTGCACGATTTTGCAGTCTCACAAATTGTCAATTTTTCTTATGCATTAGGTTGATAAGGTGACGTTCACGAAATGCTAACTGCTCCAAATACTTTCACTAGATTTTAAACATCATTTTTTACTTATAAATTCAATTGATATGTTTTATTCAAGGTTGAGTTACACAAAAATTCGTATTTAATTGTTACAATAAATATCAAATGTAATACAAATGGTCATGGATTACTCTCAAGTATCAAACAACTATTATCCAATTTATTAAAATCCGAAAATTGCATTAAAATTGAATTGAACCAAATTTATTCAGAGCATCATCTTTCCAAACATACTGATCAAATTTAAAATACTAATTTAATTCACATTATTGTTATGAATTTTGAACAATCCCAAAACTAACATAAATTGAAACAATGTTTTGCATAAAAGTTTTGAAAGCAGGATTTCCTAGTTAAATTAATTTTCATTACTGGAAAGTATCATTATACAAAAACATTTTTTTATTGGGAAGCTAACTGCTAAAGGTTAACTGCATAATTATTTAATACCATACTCATTGCAATGCGTGTATAGTAATTAGCCAGCAGATTTGTTTGGCCGACGATTCCTTTCTGGCGATCTTTCTTTTCGTTCACATCGTTTGCTTCTTACAAAATAGCCGTTACCCTTTATCCCCCCTGTCGAGTGAATGGTTTTTATGTTGTTGACATACAGACGAAAAAACTCTGGGACGCTTGTCAGGAACGCTGTAGCAAAATAAGTGATAATTATTGGAAATTTTCTGTACATTAAGGCAAGATAAGGGTAAAATAATACTCTTACATGTTCCTAGAACAAATGGATACATCGTCTCAAGCTCTGAGGAAGATGTCGTGTACTTTTTTTGTGAATCCAATAGGTTCCAGTTATTCTCCTTCTCATCTTCAGTTGGGACTGTACCACCTTTTCCCCATTTTATTGCAACAGGATGATTTGGTAACGAGTGGGACTTCGATAACACATTTCCCTTGTATGTTTCCCCACTCAAGTTATCTTGAGAAACCTTTTTTCGAACCACGGATGGAATGACATTGTTTTCTTATCAGCGCCCGTAGAATGTTCGCAGTAACTGAGGATCAGTAAATACTTGTAATTTTTTGCCATCCTCTGGAAGCTAAATTAAATTAGCAAAATATTAGCAATATGAATAACTTACTCAAGATTATTCAACCGAAACCGAGAAAATTTGTAATATTGTGTCTTACCAGTTGTTTAGCTCTGATTAATGAGCCGACATGGCCGAACCCAAAGAAGGGGAAAAGGAAAAAACAAGAGTGAAAGCAAGTCCAAATATACCATGCTGAGTAAGCTGAAACATGTTTTTATTGCTGCTAATTTGCTTTCGGTTTTGAGAGGTTATTCTGTAGCTTTGACCAACCACTTGTCGAGACCAAGCATGAATGAAACATTTTGGGATGACCTCAACGTTTTTATAGTTTCTAGATCTAGTGTTTAAAACAATGGGCAAATTAAATCAAAGTGGTAAAATATCATAAATATACGACACGTTGAAGGCGCATGACAAGATACTTAAGTCATTAGTGGATTGTTGTAATGAATAACCTCTGGTCGTCAGAGAGTAGTGAGCTTCAACGTTAAGATAATTTGAGGCTTAAAATTCAACCTTAGATGTTACAAAGCCGTCAGATTCGGATTTTAAATCCCATTCAATTAGAAGAAATTGAATTCGGCGAACACCTGGAAAAGTCAAAGACTTGTCGTCTTTTCCAAAAAGATTATAGAACATCTCAGAAATTCACCCATGGCAAATTAGCATTTAATCTTCTCTCTGGTTACCCCATTTGGTTATTCGGCAGAACTTCAAAAGTGAAATTACAAAAGGCATTATCTTCTCCCAAACAATATTCAGAACTGGCAGTAATATGTCATTTCTGTTTTATTGACGTCAATTGTATTTTCTTGACATAAGTTTCCATAGGCAAACGAAAAACTGGTGGGCGACTACACGAAACGGAAATGCGAGAGCTTCTGTATTATTATATCTTTTATCCGATTAAGGAAACATTAATTTCAGTGGAAATATATCTACCAAGCCTTTTAGACGCGTACTTTACCCGCATTTGCGAGTCTTCAGTGAAAATTAATCCAACGAATTAAACTAAATGTGTCGCATATTAAATTTGGAACCAATCCAAATGTAAAGCTATTTCAAATTGCCACCGAAGGATTTAGTGAACCGTCAAACTACACAAATTAAATACTTTTAATTAGATTGCCTGTGGAACATGTTTAGGTTACCTCCTATTGTCCTATTCAAAGGATTTTACAACAGAGTTAAATAAATTAAAATTTTCCATTGAATTTAATTTCTGAAAAGTAGCTTTGTTAATAGAAAGCGTTGACACTTCTTCTTCATAATCTTGCAACTTAACTATTTCCTATCGTTTTAAAGTATTTGTTAGCATTGTCGCTTCAATTTTATAATTTACATGGATGGAATGAATTTACAGTAAAAATATAATGCGGAAGCGGTTGACACAATTTTGTTTGTTTTGTTTTTGTTTGTTTGAATTGAATTTGTTTTAATATGAGATTTAAATAAGGAAGTAGAAGACCATAATCTGCTTTTTTAAATTTAAACGCTCGTGTTGATGCTACACAATCTGATAATAGAGGATTTACAGCAAGCATTTGGCGGTTGTACTTCTAATTGATAACGTTTATTTGTGATCCGAACCTGTTTATTTAGGTCACCATAAGATTCATTATTAATCGACAACCAAAATAATAAGTGTGTTTGCTTCCTGAACCTTGTGTTTATTCAGGTCACCCTTGAAATCATTCCCACCCAGTCTAAATTTCGCTGTTGAATTACTAGCACATTATTTAGAGTCTTGCTGAAAAAGTAAAACTTGCAAAATGTTAAAAACTCTACGATTTCTCCCATACCTTATAAAAGCGAACGAAAATTCCGACAAAATCACGGGCTGCTGTTTTTCAATGGAATGATGAACAGGGCGCATATCTGTTTCTCTACAAAACAGGATTCTGATTTGGCCAGGAATCCTAATTTTTGTAGCAATTCTTAATGCTCGAACACTTTACATCTACAAAAAGGAAGATGTTGTACAACTAAGTCTAGTGATTGTTGGAATAACAGTAATATTCCTCGCCGCATGGATTCAATTGCTTAACTACAAGAACCCTTACGTTTTCGCAAAATTTCTTAATTCGCTTTTAGAAATCGAAAAAGCCATTGGTGTAAACTTTGAACAAAAGTCACTCAACGTGGTTCATGCTTTCTTCAAGATGTTTTTGTGGACCTCAGCTGTTTCACCTTGGCTACTAGGTGTTGGAAGTGGATTGGTTCCTTGCTCTGCGCCTAATTTTCTGGCACCTATAAACCCACTTTGTTTCAATCGAAAAAGAAATGGTTTGCTGCTAAATGTCTTGGAATTTTTCTTGGTTGCGGGGATAAATGGGTTAATTTGGCGAATAATTTGGGAAGTAGCAATTGTCACATGCTTTCATATATTGATGGGATTCTTTTGTCAGAGAATGATTCTTAAGGGAATTGGAAAAGATTCTAAATTTAATCACATGCTGTATAAAAATGCTCAACTTATTAATATATATTTTAACCAGTTTCATGGAGCAATATTGTTTGGAACGATGGCAACATGTTGTACAGATCAAGCTTGTATAATGCATGTTCTCTTTCAAACCGCAATTCTACGAGGAGGAAAAATGATGCCACTTCCAATAACCGTTTGGAATGTTGCGTTTGTTATGAATTTAATTGTTTATAATTTATACATATTTGGGTTGGCTGGATCCCTCCATATATTGTCATTAGAGACATTGATGCAAGCTCGACAACTCAAAAACAGGAGGAAAAATGTAGAAGCTCAAAGAATCTTGATGGCCTTGCCTCCTCTCAAAATTGCCTTTGGAATGAGCAACTTCATTGAGAAAGAAACTCCGCTCCTATTTTTTGAATTTGCAATTTTACGTTTTATTGATTTAGTGTTACTTACGAAAAGATAGATTACCAATTAGACAAATTTACAAGGTATACTATACTGGTGTCTCGAGAGTTTAGCTTAGTGAAATAATAAATCCCGGGGTAGTTTTTAATGTTGAACACGATGGTGTAATTAGTTTTTTGTAATACACATATTTCAAATTTACATGGTAACTTTATGGAAAACAATTTATAGAATAATTTGTATATATATAACTTAAAGCACAATGCTTTTCTAGAATTAAATTTCTAAAATTAATCCTTGAGAAGTAATAATAAGCACAATTTTATCATATTTGCATAAAATGTTTGGTCGTAAATATATAATCAAGACCATGTTAAATGATGAATATCTCTGTTGTAGAACTGTTTCAAATACTAATTTTAAGTTTTGAAATTCCTACGTCAATAAACAATTCCCATAAACGTGTTTACTTTTTTTAAATAATGTGGTTACCTTGTTAAAAACAAAACCAGAACCAACGACAAGAAATATTATAATGAAGATTGATGATTTATGATGATTTATAGCTATGACATAAGCATTATGAGACAGCACTAACGTTTTTGAACAGAGAGTAAGGATGATTTCTGCTGAGATTCAGACGGACAGCAGCCTTCTTGCTACTCAAAGCTAAACGCAATTCACTCAAATTGCTTCTGGCGTGAGCTGTGGTAATGTACTTTGTTGTCAGACGCACGTGGCGTACCGTTCGACGCAAAACACTTAAAATGAAACCCTGGGATGAGATTTCCTTTCTATCTCCAAGTGTTATGTGAGAAGAAAGCAAAATAACAATTTTCTGGTGATAGTAATGGTCTTGCAAAATGGGGAAAGTGATCTCAGTTACATCTCAGCTTTCCACAAGATCGCAACTCTACTTTCGCTGCAACTTTGTCATGTGTTTTGTTGGTGTAAGGTTTTGTTACGTTTCCCGAAATAATCAAAGTGTTACGGGCAATAACAATAACTTTTTGGTGAGCTTTTGAGTAATCCCAACGAAAATATGTATCAATATTTTAAGTGTAAAATAAACTGGATACTTGTAGCTACTAATCCAAAACACGAAAGTGTCAACAATTCCAAGAATTGTTGTTGGGCTTAAAGTAACCAGAATGTTACACAATGTATCCGTTTTCCAAACATTTCAGGTTGAGTGTGGGTAAATTAGGGTGCAAATTTTATTGAAACTTGGTAACATTTAAAATTGTGATTTTCAGAAATAAGTAGGTAGAACCTCTTTCAAAAATTTATAATGAGTTTCCTTTCATATAAGTTTGCTTTATTTATTCACTGTAATTGCCTTTACGGATACTTTTTTTAGTCCAATAAAGGAAACTCTGCTGGAGAGGAAATGTTTTTATCTCATTAGTCACCCAATTTTATAAGGGATTCTACAACGTGACATTTAAGAGTCACGCAATAGTTTTTTTCGCCCCCGTTATTGTCAATTCATGTGGACGTCGTAGAAACTCAATTTTTCAAAGTGGAATGGTAAAAACAGGTTTTCCCCAACTTATGAAACATAATGAATAGCTAACAATTCCTCTCTTTTCCAGAAACCGTGTTCTCTATCATCGATTCACGTGAGTAGGAGAAAGCAAAGTCTCACGCTGCGATGTGAATCAGAATAACTAAGAGGAATAATCTGGTTGAACGACGAAAAGTGACTCCAGTTGAGTATCTGCTTCCGAGAGAAAACACACTCCTCTAGTTTGATCGCTGCTTGTTTTGTAAAAGTAACAAAACGGGATTTTGGAGCTGCTTCCATTTCTGAACTGTATTTTAATTCATTTCATTAAGTTTTTATGTGCTTCATTTAAAAATTTGAACGTTCGAAAGCTTGACCACTTTGCTCAGCTTATAAAACTATGGGAGACCTATATTTACAAGAGTTTCCATCAGTGCAAACCACATCCCCGGACCCCTTTTTCAGCACAGCATTTGCGGAAACAATATCCCCAAAACCGCTGCCCATTGATATGCAGTTTAATAAGGGTCATAAACTTGCTATAGTTGTATACTCTCTGTTGATGATCGCTTCTGCGATTGGAAACATATCTGTATTTTATTCTATAATGTGGTAAGTCAATTTGTATAATATTTTAGAATTTATTTGCTTAAATTGGAAACTTTGTTGTGCCTGAGAATCAAGAAGCTGAATAACAACTTTCAAAATTTGGCATGTTTTTTTTTGAAATTTGTCCCGACTCAACTTCTATAAAATACGATGTTTCGTTGTTCTCACAGTCTTTGCAGAAAGGGGAAACTCAGCCGCATCAACTTGTTTCTGTTGCATATGAACATTGCAGACCTACTCGTAACATTCGTCATGATGCCCCTCGAAGTAAGTACAACTTTTTATACAATATACCAAACTTTTATTTTCATTTGCCATTGTATTGCGTATTCTACAAACAAAACTGTGAAAATTCTTGATGCTCGTGTGGGTGTGGGCAAATTTAGAATGTCAACAGAACATAATTTCATTACATTTCGCATTTCTGTAAACGTTTGTTGTGTCAACAAGGAATGGAGAATTAAAGTACAACGTGCTTACCAACTTTCCAGATTGCCTGGAACAATACGGTATCGTGGGATGCTGGGGACTGGATGTGCAGAATCATGTCATTTCTACGGGTTTTCGGCCTCTATCTGTCTGGATTTGTTCTCGTTTGCATATGTCTGGATCGCTTTATTTTAGTGATGAAACCTGCTGGCTTTAGGGATTCGCCGAATCGTGGAAAAATCATGTTGATTGTTGCGTGGTTGGCAAGCGTAGTTTGCAGTTTACCACAGGTTAAGCGTTTATTTGTTAAGTAGATCGTATATTTCGCAAGTCTTTCAAAAATACAATAATATCGTTTTTATTCAAACAGTCCTTCATTTTCCACGTTGAATCTCATCCCCACTTCAAGTGGTACGAGCAATGCATTACGTTTAATTCCTTTTCATCACCGGGAATGGAACTGACGTATAACTTTAGCAGCTTCTTCTTCTTGTACGGATTCCCTATGATTATGATCATTTTCTGCTATTCTTGCATATTGTGCAAAATGTACTGCTGCAGCTCACCAACCGGTAATTTGTTTAAGGTCCAGTTTGCATCGTTCGCAGGAATTAAACGCTGTGATAATGCTCTCCAATTTTTATTTGATTAATTTATTTAGTGGACGCTAATGGCACATCGCATATGGGAGCACTTGGGCGGGCAAGAGGACGAACGTTGAGGATGTCGATTGTTGTTGTGGCAACTTTTTTTGTTTGTTGGACGCCATACAACTTTATGTCCTTTTGGTAAGCAACAAGTTCAGATTTAGAATATTGCAGAATTTTATTATAAATAATTAAAAACGTACATATTGTTATACAACAAACATAAATTTTTTGCCTCATTTTAGGTATTGGTTTGATAAAGAATCTGCTCTGGAAGTAGATCAAAGGATACAGAAAGGCTTTTTCCTTTTTGCTTGCACAAACTCATGTGTAAACCCACTCATTTATGCAATGTTTCATTACCGTTCAAAACCAAACGGTCGGGGTATTATGATACAACTGCAGCGACGATCCTATGCAGAGACTGAAGTCTAGACTGGTTAGAGCAGTAGTATAAAATTTTATGTTTCAGGTTAAGGGGGCTCAGTTGAGAGTATTATAATATTTAAAAAGATTTAAGTGTTTATTATTCAGCAACTACATAACTTGTTAGTAAAAATACTATAAGAATAAAATTTATGATTTGTAACAAATGGGATTTTCAAATCCTTTCATCACTGAAAGTTTGCTGTTCATTTTTTTCAAAAGTACTGAAATAGATCATAAATATTATGGTATAGGAGCTTACATGCTTATGCTATTAAACCAAAGAGTTTTTCCAAGAAAACTATTGCAAGGTTACATATGCATCCCAAAATTCTGCTTCAACCACTATACTTTTCAGATGAAGCTCAACTGCGTTAACAAAGCGAAACCGAAACCAAAATACGTAGAATGAGCTTAATTGGCTTATCTATGTAAAAAGGGTTATTATCACAGGCATTCTCAGCACTTGCTGTGATTGCGCTGGAAAATGTTTCGTATCCTTTAATAAATCAACTTTCTTTCTGGGAACTGTAGTTATGAAAAGTTCCATGTTTGGTTTGCTGGCCATTTCCTACAAAATATTGTTCATCAATCAATTTTAATTGCATTTGAGATGCCTTGATTTCTTAGAAAATCGTTGAGTAAATTGTTAGAAAAACAATGTCAAGGCTGAAAGACAAATACCCCGAAATAATAAAAACATTACATGTATTTCAGTTACAAGGATTGTACGAAAATTTGAATGCAGTTATTATAAATCACGTTCTATTTAATGCCTCACCTTTTCATTCACCGAAAACCTTTTTTCCAAACCCAATTCCAGCATTTGTTTGGAACAAAACCCATTGCAATTTGGTGGTAAGAGAGTCGTGACAATGCTGGAAAACGTGTTTTTGCAAGTGTTATAAAATATGAAACAATATCACAATGTAACTATTTTAATATATCAATACTTTTATATAATAACCCTTTGTAGACTTGATATGCTATTTTTTATTATGTAGGTTTTAGAACAGACCTTTGCGTGTCATTTACAGCGTTCTGTGTTTGTATTTTCCGAGAACTCATCTGTGTCCTTATTTGATGTTTCATCGTTCTCTTGGAAAATAAATGGTTACTTCTTGAAGTTCAAACAGTCCTTCATCTTCCATTTACAGGCTCATCCAGGGTTCAGAAGGTACCAACTGTTTGCAATCTCCATCTGATCCATCAAACTTGTATTTTGATTGTTGTAACATGCAAACGCAGAGCTGTTGAATTTGGAGTCAAACGGAAGAATGTTTTGACGATTTGAAGAACAACATTTTTGGTAAAGCGGCTATGCGTATCTTTCTCATAAATGGTTGCTAGATAGAAGCAAGTATTTCTTTTAGATCTATTTGAGCTGAGTGCCACTCAAACTCTGTGAACCCAGTTAGATGCAATTTTTTTTACATAGAAGTAGCAAAAAACCAGTCAGCAACTGCAAATAAAAGTGTACCAGGAATTTTATTACCCGTGGGCGAATACGACAGTGTCCGTGTCCATAATATGCGGGTTCTGTTTTGTTTACCAGTTTTATTAAATCTTTTCTAGTCTTTCCATAAAACGTGCTTAGATGGAATAACGTTTTTGCAGACTCCCATTTCCACTGGTATACGAATTAAGTAATAAGGCAATTAATTAATCCTAAAATATTCAAATATTTAAGGGTTTCTAGGAAGTCCTCAAGATACCCGTATTTATCTTTACGTAAAAGATTTTTAGACACTGTCTAATAATTCCATTTTCTAACAAAATATGTAGAGGAGACTATTTTTCATACAAAGTAAGAAGCAAAGTAATTGCACATGTTTTTAGAAGTACTATCCTGCCCGTGGCTTTAGTTGTCTGTAAAGAAACATGAACACTTTGTATAATTTAATTTAAAACGGATTGCCTTTGCCATCCTGCCGAATCCAGGGCACGTTACGTAATAAAATTCTTGTTACGTAATTAAATTGTAAAGCAACCGTATCCTAAAATAAACAAGCTATTTGTTTCCAGCTCGAGGTTATACTACATAGACTTTGTGTGGGAGCAAACCTATACACATGGCTTTGCAGTGTGGGGCAATGTGAATGATATAAATGTCCATTTCGTTCTAAAAGTATTTTTGATCGGTCTCTGTTTCCAAACAAATTTAGTTTTGTACTTTAATTCATTGTAAACTTTATCTACCTTAAACCAGTTATAGATCCGTAGGAATGATATGCTTCCCAATTTGAAAAAAGAAATTTATCCACTACTCTAAAGTAAGTTTACTTAAACTAACGTAAAAAGAATTTTTTTGGTGAAACTGAAATGTAAAACATTACGTGATGTAAAACCTATAATATGTATGTAACATAAAAATTATAATGACAAAATACATCAAAATAATTATATGCAGTTATACATATAATAAGGTGAATCTAGGTCATGTTTAAAAAAATTGTCCAATCTATGTTTTATCATACATGATAAGAGATACGAAGTGGTTAGTTTCTCTTACACCAGTTTTCTCATTTATAATTTGAATTTATTCAGGACAGCTTTTTTAATCAACAATATATTTAGTTCGCAATTAAACAAGACATAAATATATTTCAGATGAAAAACACAAATTATTTTTTTGCAAATTAAACGACGTTTTTAAGCTTACAACTCAATATCCTGTTAAAATGGTTCTTCTCACAAAATATCAGCGTCAAAAACTGTTTGAGTTATTTTCTAACAGACAAGAAATTCTGGGAAAACTATTACTTATTAGATGAAAAGACTGAAAAAAACCCGTTCCCTCACTCTGTCACGTGCAGTAAAAAATTTCCATAAAGCATAAATACATCCTACAAGTCAAGGAAGATTTTTATGATAAAGTGTTTTTCATCAAATTGACTTCATGTTTGTCTTTCATATTTGTGGCTCCTAATTAAAGCTGAGTGTTAATATCTATGTAGCATTAAAAAAAAGAAACCGTCACAATATTCGACGCCGCCTGTCTGACGCTGTAACGCTGACTTGAACCCATACTGCGTTCCTTTGATAAACCCATACCGGCTGTGTACACCTACTAATTTATACATCCACATCCATGTATAATAACTTAATGCAAGAACCGAAATGACAAACGTACTTTTACGTTTCGTCTTTGCACTTGAACGAATGTAGAATACATGTACTTATTATAAGGATATGTTAAAAAATTGGATGAGCAAACGCGAATTTTTCATTATTTCTTTAATCAAATTTTAAGTATATGTATTTCGTCGGCGTTATATATTACACTGTTTTTTCTCCATTAAATCAAAACAAAACGGAATAAAACTAGACGGTTTTATCCAGATAAAACCGTTTTTATCCATCCTTATTAAAAATCCACTTTCAATAACCGCTCCTATTCGCTGGACGCCTTGGCTTGCTCAGCGCCTCCAATCTTCTCGGCTACACCAACTGCAACGAGAAACTGCTAGAAAGCTGAGGATAGCGAAAATCTTCATGGTGAAAGTTTTGAGTAGGGGGTGTTGAGGTAGAGAGAATCGGGTGAGATGTGATGCTCAACTCGAATTTTCAGCCAGACTTTATAGCAATTGGTATTATGGGTAGTAAAACGTATCGTTGAAAGCTGTAATGAATTACGTATTGCGAATTAAGACGAATGCGAATTAAGCGTAATTGCGAATTAAGACTGAAACACTCTGGTCATGAAGTGAAGATGACTAGACTTGTTATTGGATGATTTACGCTTTATTTGACGAAGGGTTTTCCCATTCAGACAGTCTAATTGCCCACGCATTATTGTCCTAATGACTAAGTCCTCGAAAAATGAGAATAAATGATGTCATGTATAAATACTGTTTACTATTTCAAATGCGACGGTTTTATTGTCAAAAGTATGCTAATATAATCGTATAGCCGTGGTTTCGTTCTATTAAACAATTGGGTAGATTTTACTATAGCCGCTGAAAGCATTTTTCACTGTACTTTGCTATATCATGCATATATTGCATCATTTGAAGGGCATTAATTCATACCATATTTTGACAACTGCAGCCACGTTGTGTGAACAACCATAAACATTAGTCAAGGTTAGGTTTCTACAAATTATATTTTGCAAAAAGAATAAACTAACTTTATCAGCCAAACGCTATTTCTGCAAAGATGGCTGGTGATATTTTAGTGTTGCAGAAATTTTTGTATTATTGAACCAAAACCGTTGAAGTACAAAAGAAAGTTTTATCCATTGCAGATGCGTAATAAATAGGCATTGTAATCTTTAATGTCACAAGTACAGTTGTTCTATTATTAGATTTATTTCACATAAAAATGCCAGTTTTAAAACTATAAATGAATGAAATGAAACATATTGTTGTGTTGCTGTACATTTTAGTGTAAGTGGTTTGCATATTATGTGAAATTGGGCTTGGGAAGTTAATTTTCTCTCAGTATCTACTTGCACTTGTACATTCTTTGGAGCTTCGTTATGTCGCTTTGCTGAAGTTCCTGATTTTCTCCAATGATGTTTCCAGCCTGTGAAAAATTAATCACGGTTACTATCTACACACACGTCATGCGGTGCGGTAATAAAATTGTTCTAAAGAAAATTCGTTCACCTTTGTCACAATTGTGGGGCGTTGATTAATACTAAACGCATATGACTCATAGTGCATAATGCTGTTCGTATTGTATGGAACGCCAAATGTGGTCACGTGACTGTGGTTAAGCTTCTCGAAATTGTATTCCAAACCTGCTTTCAAATAGGAAATTGTTAGAGCAAATGCCAATCCCGTTTTTTGACTATGAATGAGTTACCTGGTTCAACGTTTTCGTAGTTGACCTTGACGTATTGTCTCTGTCTGGTCTGCTAAATGTTCGTGGTAAAACCGCTCATTGAAAAGGAAAATGTTATTTGCGAATGGGCCACCAAATATATTTATAAGAATATAATATTACAATTATATATTTTAAATA
>LJIJ01003331.1:0-19665 GCA_001718145.1 Orchesella cincta | reverse complement strand
CTATAGATTTAAATAATAATCAATTCCTAGGTTTAATTATGCAACCAAACTTTGTATTTGAACTTTTGGTCACAAAAAGAGTCATTTGAAACCACGTTTCCACGAAATTCGTGGTATTTTTTTTTTGTTCATATCCTCTGCCACTCGTTTTACAATGATACTTTTTATCCTTGTTTGAGGTGAAGTGTGTCCTCGTGGAGTATGGGGGGCTCTATTTCTCCATTTTTGCAAATTTTTAACGACATAACTACATATTTGACAGTATATTTTGATGTTTTAGGTACATATTTATAAAGCTATAAAAGACAACATGAAAAAGGCAAAATAAATCAGGATACAGTGATGTATCATTTCATTTTAAATATTATTACATATACCCGAAATATTCACGTTTTCTGTCTATTTTTGCCAATTTAGATGGTTTGATTCACATAATTGACGGCATATTTTGCCGGTTTTAGCCACATATTTATATACATATTTCGGCTTTCCTAACCACATTTTTTGACCAGCTTTATTCTGGAGATCAAAAGCGTTGGAATACATTTAAGCGTCTTGTTTCTACTGATCTATCAAAAAACGTAAATATTAAGTAGCATAACCTACATTTGCTTACCCCTTAGTAATTTCAAGCTACGGTCCTGAAATCGTACCAAAATGTGTTCAAAAGTATAAAATTGTTGCATATGCAGTCTCTGAATGATGAAATGTTGGAAGCTAAGCAATTTCCCAGTTAGCTGAAAGTTGGGTGATAATCAAGTTTCGTATTAAATGTGCACAAGTTGACAGTTAATTTAATATTTGAAAAAAATTCATAATAGTGTAAATGGCTGATATCCAGCTTTCATTTACACAGAAGCAATTTCAAAGAAATGCTTTAAATGAATTTTTATATCGCGTGTGCCTTTTTAAATGTAGCTCGCTATAGTCTAATATCAATGTCCGGTTTCGGAAAAGGACTTATTTCCGAGTACAGGAAGCAATCTGCATGATTAATTGCACCGATTGTTTATTTCGGTTTTCTTAAAACGGTAAGAGTCTTCCAGTGTAAATGATTGAAGGTACAACCATTCATTCTAGGTCATGGCTCATTCTATTATTAGGAAAAACTGTTAGATGAAATTTGTTATAAAACCGCTGTGTCAAATTTCAATACCAGAATTGAGACATGCAATTATGAAACAGGTGAAGGTAAAAAGATAAATAGAAAATGTAATGTTATACATGACGTATTTAGAACATAAATTTTAGGTTTTATAACAGATACGTACATATAAATATATCTTGGAGTTTTATATGAAATAAAATATAATGTACCACGTAAAAATTCAATGTGGTGAAGTGAAACATTCTTTCATGATGTTCCCTAAGTTGCGTGCAAAAAACAATGATAAAAATTTGTGGAAGTAAAATTCATTCCACAATGGTTAAAAAATGAGTGGTAAAGTAAATTGGAAACGTATCCGTCTTTTTGCAAATGGTGTTTTATTTTCGTAGTAATAAAATTCTGCTGCGCATCGTGTTTGCCCTTGTGTTAAAGTTGCATAGGTTAAGAATTAAATTAAACTGGTAGTGTAGTTATTTTTTATAATACTGAAGTATTTGACACATATTATATTTATTGGAGTGTTATTGATGTACCTTTTCAAGTAAAAAATATTGTAGTTGCATCACAAAATATAATACTCGTGAACTAATATGTATTTAATTGTTTTCATTTTGGATTCTGTGGGTTACACCTAAATAAAAATGTCATTCAAACAAATCATTTATTCGAACAAAATTTTGTCCTCCAAACTGCAGCTCTTTCTCTGCATAAGCACAAACGTTTATTTTAATTTTATTAGTTTACGTATATGTGTTTTGATAAAAGTTGATGGGTTGGTTGATTTGTGTGTTTTAAAAATAAATAAAATGAGTCCACCAAAAAATATTTCATCCAATGTCGCTGACTATTTGTCCCCTTTATTGCATTTAATTCACTTCATAACGATATATGAGTACGTGAAAAATCATTTAATAAAAATCTTTTTTTACAAATATTCAAGCCTCTTAAGACCTTTAAATTATTAATATCTCACTTGCATACACGTCCATTCTTTGCGTCGCATTCATAAGAGTCGTGCTGTCGTCTACGTCGGCGTTTCTCTACTTTGAACAATAACGAAGGAACAGAATGCATACATATTCAAGAAAAGGTTAAGGAGGAATTACTTGCTTGTTCTGCCTGGTAAGGGTAAATGAAGGTAAGCAGTTGTTCTCAATATGCAGTAAAAATAAATATTTGCAATATCTTTCCAATCATTAACCAATAATTAAACCAAGCTTTTGTCCCATTTCTGAACAACGACGTGTGAAAATGAATTTTCATCAATATTTGCATACAACTTTTAGTGAGAAGTCATACGCATGTATGTTGAAAATTTTCACCCTTAATAATATGTACGGGATTGAGCATTCTTCATACTTTGGTTTTACATCTTTGTTCCACTTTAATGACTCGATATACAATTTACGAAAAAAGAATAATTATAAAGCCTTCTATAAATTACTTCGTACTATTTAGTTCCACCGTTGAAATCACCATTTGTTACAATCAGTTACATTAGCAGTTCTGTCAAGCGCAATCATCATCATCACACTTTCCCAGCATGCTTGGACTTCGTATTTGATAAAATCCATGATAAAATTTAACGAGCTGTTTGTTTTGTGCAACGGAATTATTTTCTCTATTACAAACTCGGCAAATTTGTTACTATTAGCATTTCTGAATTAGTTTTTCATCAGACGTTCGAAATGCATGTTTATTTTTACAAGGTTGTTAGCAGCCACTCAAATTTCTAATTTCACTTCATGACTAATCGACGAAACTCAAGTACATATCTCAACCAAATATTCCAATTTCTTGCAAGTCTACTCGTGTCGGACAAGTCGTAGTTTGTATGCACCAACCTTTCTTAACAAAGAACTTTCAGCGGAATGTTGCATTCATTCAAAGGAATATATCCATTTTGTCCAGATCATTTCCATCATCCTACTCCGAAATCGTACACGGTTCCAATGGTCTCTCCACCTCAATTGGAGCTCAAAATCCAGGAACGCAAGTAATGAGATGTTTTGAGTGAAAATTGATTTTTCTCCCATCTATTTCTCGTTGTATTTTCTCCTTTCACACAGAAATACATCCCTCTTTCTAACTTTTCAACCAACTAATTATTACAATATTATGAGCAGGTTGCAGATATATTTACATCTAAACCGAATTCACAAAATGTATATCTTATATGAGGTTTTGGCTTTAGTCGACTGCAGCAGTAGTTGGACAAACTGTGTCATGAATTGTTTAATTTGAAGCTGAGTAAATTGATTCATGAACGTTTTCAACCGTCAGAGCTCGTTGTGACAAAAGAAAATACCGTACACCCACAAACCGCCCCACAGTACGACACGAGAGATGTGTAAACGGGAGAATGAAAAACATGGTAAAGCCAATGTATACTACTTTTGGTAAAAAATCGCCGCTTATTATCAACTAGTAGCGTTCTGTTGCCAACACTGATGTTTTTCTTGCTCTTTTGAAAATAATGCACGACTGAAGAACTTCCATATGAGAAATTCCGTTCAGTCTGTCCACCTAACACGCCATCAGCTCCGATTTTTTAATTGGGTTCATTTTTATATTTTGGGCCTACAAAATTATGTTGAAAGCTGGCTTACCAGGATGTGACAAAATGAGATCGTTGACATACATTTCAAACGGAGCGTCCGACTTTCTCGGCAAAGTATTTGTATTTTTTTGGAAAAATTCTTATATATGCACGTTAAGGTAAGCAAAAAAAATTGACTTGATAAGTTTATCAATACATCTTTTACTTTGCTTTCATTTTCTCGAAACCAGTAAGAGGAATGGCAATAAATGGCATAACAGGCATTCGACGGATACATTAGAGAATTACTGATGACAATGTTGATAATAATAAGAGTCACGAATTACTTTCAAATTTGTAATTAAATGGAGTAATTTCAACCTTTTAATTCTCCGTAGTAGAAAGGAATGGCTTTAATTCAAAACGTAATCACTTAAAAGTTTTAAATTCAAACAATTCACTTCAATACACGAAAAATAGT
This sequence comes from Orchesella cincta, assembly GCA_001718145.1. Taxonomy (NCBI): domain Eukaryota; kingdom Metazoa; phylum Arthropoda; class Collembola; order Entomobryomorpha; family Orchesellidae; genus Orchesella; species Orchesella cincta. The sequence goes on along the minus strand of LJIJ01003331.1, from coordinate 15,537 downwards.
CTATGCCGGTGTCCTTCTGAAGAGATGGCAAGTATCCAAATAATCAATGTCGAAAAATATTGCAGCACCAGTCATTGCCTTCAGCCATTTATAACCGTTCAGTGGCAAAATACCAATATTGCCAGCGAATTCTAAACACTAGGAGCATTCAAGGTAAGCGAATATAATCAACTCGGGCGTTTATAAGCTAGTCAAAAAATAATCACATTGGGCGCGAAATTCAAAAAAGGCGTTTTTAAGCTGGTTCATTTTAATCGTCCCAATAGACGATTACAAAGAAAATCATCGCTTATTTCATCAACTTGTCAGTAAGATCAAACTATTTCTTGAATATCATGAAAAAAAGGTGTTTGGTGACTGGAAATTACCAGAAGTATATTACTCATGATTATTAGTGTACTTTAACACTTCAAGTACAATTGGATTATTAGTTAGTGCATAATTAACGAGATTTATAGGATTAAATGAATTACTTAATTAGAAAAATAACGGTAGATAGATAATTGAGTACTAAAATTATAGTTGCAGTTCGTTTTAGTGAGTTTCAACTGAATATTCCTCACGGAAACTGAATATCGGCGTTATTATAATCAAAGTAGTTTATTATCGTATGCAAAATAATCCAAGCACTCAAAGTAACTGATTAAAATCAGTTCAAATTTTCAGCTGTATTTATAAACCATCCACTTATAATCGCTTACTTTGAATGATACTACTGATCAAAATATTTCAGTGTACTTAATTCCTTAGGTACCTTCCCATATTTGCCGAAATATATGATGGTTTTTAGAAAAATTGTTTTCCATAGCAAAGCAATAGAATATTGGATGATAATAAAATAATTATCATTCTGAAGACCTGCCAAAATACGTGAAAAACAATACCAGCATATATGATGATAATAAAAAACCAAGCCCTGCTCGGTTTCTTTACTATATTTGACAAGTAAATATATTTTGTGGATTTATCCCAGCGAGTTTTTAATGAATATTAAACACAACAGGGTTTTGAACTTATGCTTGAGAAAAATGCCTTTTATATTGCACGTTTCCTCAAAATACCGTGGAGAGTAGCCCATACTAAAATTAAAGTGGTGTTTACTGATGCATATTTGTTTAAGTTTGGTGATAAAACTTGGAGCCACCAGTGCTCTAGAAATATTTTTACAATAGTAATGAGCATTTGCTACCAGGGCAGTCGACTTTCTGAAATACAGGCGACATTCAAGTTTCTACCATACGACGGAACAACTGCCAGTTGAATCTTTAGCAAAATGCTATCCGAAAACCTAAATTTATTTCTGAAGTTATCAAGCTTTGCGTCTAAACCAGGAGGTCTACCAATTCAATGGGATTCTGAAACTGGTAGAGTCTTGCCGCTTCCATCCGAGGATTTGGGGAAGGTGCAACTGAAAAGACACCTACATTCACTTGCAGTGTTGGTTGTCCTATTTCAGTTTATTTCTACAAATCATTACATCAACCCAATTAAAACCGAAACCAGCTTCATTGGAACTTTTGTGGAAATGGCTGGACTTGTTGCCTTGATAACGACCTGGCTCTATAACCGTGACTGTCACCAGATTGCTTCAAATCTGGAACTGTGCATAAATGGATACCTGCAGTTCGAAACAATTAATCAAAAAGGTATTATAAGCGTACAGAAAAGGAATTTATTTAGCACCGTTGCAATTTTAATTTTGAAATTTTCTATTTTAGGAAACAATTGTGGCAAGAAACCTGATCTTACACAAAAACTTAATCTCATCTTGGCGCATCTGATGTATTGTACTGGGGTTTTGTTCCCATTTATTTATTTATTCGGTCTCCACTGGACAAGTCCGTGCACAGCATCAATATGTGGCTATTGGCTACTTCCTGAGTGCTGGGGAAATGTGGAAACCTCAAAAATATTCGACAACGGTATGTTCAAAATTGTGGCTAGACTGTCAATTTTTTGGGGTAACATGTGGATGTGGTTCTTCAGCAACAACGTTACAACGTACATGGTATCGGTTGCTCAAATTCTTTGCCCTTTAAGTCTAACAGGGTCTCTGCAAGCTTACGTTCGTTGCACGACATCACGAAGTGTTGTGTCTCGTAAAAATTGTTGTATGTTCAGAACCATCCAAATCTTGGGTATGCTGACAAACGCGATTTTGCGCAACAATGTATTCTTTATTGGGCTCGGCGGAATAATTCTAGAAGCTGTTGGCTTGATTGGCTTAATTCGGTTGGAATGGTCATTCACAAATATTACTCCGTTAGGATTGTCTGGTATGCTTTTCATTGACTGCACACTGGTGATTACAGTTTTGTTAGGCGGAATGGCTGGAGTTTATTTGGAGTTCGATCACACGTTTAAAATTCTACACCGGCGTCTGAGTGCCTGGAAGGTTGGGTACAACCGTTTGTATTGGAACAAGTTCTACAAATCCTGTAGACCCATTCGCATAAATCTTGGGTCAAGCAACTTTTTGGATGCTTCAACGCCATTGAAAAGTATCGACGCTGCTTTCAATCTTACAGTACAGTTCCTTCTAATATTTTAGGTAGTTGGTCTTACAATGCATTTGCAGATATATAAATACTGGAATGAACCATATTAGGAAAAAATGAGAGCACTCTATGGGGGATTAATTATATTTAGTCTTGTGTTGATAAATGAAAGCAGGTTAATATTTAGCTAATCAGCAAGATGATTTAAATTAAACAACCAACTGCTTGGTCGGTTAAACTGGGTGCAGTTTGTGTCCTCAATAGGAAGCCTACATCTTAAAAAATACAATAAGTATATTTTATGCACAGCGCGTTTTGGTTGAGTAATAACATGCTCACAAATTTAAACACAAGGAGCATAAAATATCCCTAAAAATAATACATATCACACATGACATTATTTCTAAGTGTCATCCAGTCATTGATCAAGACGTTTTAAGGGAGTGGGTAGATTCCGGCCGACACCTAGCAGAGTTAATTTGTGAACCGATCAGGCAAGTAAGCAAGCTCCAACCATGCTTCCTTTATACTCAAGCTAAACTTAAGCAATAACATGCTTCTTCTTAAAGTAGCTACTAGCTCGCGAATTACATAAATGATTTAATATTCTAGAGCTTGTTCCACCAAACGTATTTTCAGGACAGCATCTTATTTACGATACTTGTTGTCTGAGTGGTAATTTGTCAACTTGCTACCCCTAAAATATAAGGAAGCACAATCAAAACCGAATGAGGAGATAAACCGTGCATTCCAATAAAAATAAGTATTTTACGATTAGTCATAGCTCAACCGCGTTAGGAACAAATCCATGCAAGCTTTAAGTGTTTAGTATTGTACAGTTCTATGTAACATTAAAATAAATGATAAGGGTTCGTACACCAAAGTTATGTCATGATATGGTGAATTTAATTTGTGGACATATCCCAGCGACTTTATGTTCTCTTTTAAATTTTGTGTAAAAGTTCATAACTTTTGAAAATGCGAGACCACCTGGGGTTTATGCAAGGCAAAAATTCATTGCGAATAGCTTGATATCAATATTTACTTGCGGTAGATACTTGTCCAGGATACAATTTTGCTTGGAATCTCATTTATCAGGAGGAGCAGATTTTGGACGAATAATGAATTCCGCTCGCTCTAGCTATTTTATAGTCTATTATGTTCGTATGAATAGATATATTTTGATTTCACACATTAAATTTGGAACTAAAAAGATGCATTACTGACACGCATTTAGGTGAGCCTCGTAAAAATAAAATATTTGTACACGTTTTTATCAAAGAGCAAAAGAGAGGTATTGTATAGGTAGTACGAAATAGTCTTTTGTGGTAATTTTTGTTTAAATATCTTTTTAATCGTTTCCCACAACAGTAAATAATGACAACCTGAATTTTAGTTATAGCAAAATATATCGTATCCCCAGCTGTTTTGTTGTGAAAATTTTGAACTAGTATACTCCACATTTGCTTCATGTATCCCGTATTTTATGAATTGGAGGCATGTTTTAACATTATTAATCAAATTCACTAGTCGTAATCACTAACGAGGATATAGTCAGACGTGTAAATCGCTGATTTGGCTGATACTCATTGAGAATATTCATCTACATGAGAAATGAACATACCTAAAACAACCGGTCGCCGCAAGCGTTTAGAATTTTTTGAAAATTTCAATATTTTGCGGAAATCTGAAATCGTTATGGGATTTGACATGAAATCCAAATTTTTAAGGGTGAACCAACGCTAATTTTCAAAAAATTTCGAATTTTTGAAATTTTCGTCTTTTTGTCAGAAAAGATAAACAACAACCTTTGGAAGGCCAAGAGGAGTCCAACAAAGATATGTACTGCTTTTTCAAACATTTGAAAACTTCAATTTTTTTTAGAAAATTTAAAAAACTTGTGGTTAATAGAAAAGATTTAATTTTGTCTTTTGTGGGCCTTTCCAATGGCTGTTTATGCTATGTTTATCATTTTCTGACAAAAGGACGAAAATTCGAAATTTTTCGAAAATTAGCCCTTAAAAATTTGGATTTTCCCATGTTAAATCCCATAAGGATTTCAGATTTCCGCAAAATATTGTAATTTTCGATTTTTTTCCAAACGTTTGGCGGCGACCGCCCCATATTCTAGGCATGTTCATTTCTCATGTAAATGAATGTTCTCCATGAGTATCAGCCAAATCGGCGATTTACACGTCTGACCATATCCTCGTAAGTAAAAATCAGAATTGAATATATCGAAAACTTCGCAAAGTACCTGACTTCAGCAATTTCTGATAATCGCAATCGATAAACGCAAACTGCTAACTTGAATAACATAATTATATATCTGGCGTCCATTGACAGTAAACGAATGTTTTTTTAAAATTTGCAAAAATCCGGTTTCGGTCGAGACTGTCAGCATGTAGTTTCAAGATGTGTAATTTGTCTGAATGATGAGTTCAAAGTTTAGAATAATGTCTGGTAGTATATGCAAAGCAAAGTAAGTACGCACCAAAAAATCAATGTATTATATATTGCTATGTCCCTCTTCAAAAAGCTTGGGGAGCAAATATCCTATGTGAGGAAAAGGCCTAGGGAGGAAACTGACTTGGTAGGAAAAGGCCATGTGAGGAAACTGGCCTGTGAGGAAAACTCGCAGTGAGGAAAGGGCCATGTGAGGAAAATGATCCGTGGGGGGAAAGGGTCATGGGAGGAAATGGCTGGATACCATACATCCCTCTTTTTTTAACTTCTCAACCACCTAATTAAATACAATATTATGGCCAGGTTGCAGATATATTTATATCTAATTCAAATTAACAAAATGTATACCGTATGTTCGGTTTTTGCTTCAGTTGACTACAGGAGTAGCTGAACAAACTGTCTTGAGAGTAATGATGCGAGATGCGTAATGAGAGACCTATTAGTGCATGCATGATGTACCGAAAGGTCCTAATGCGCTCGTCGGTAAAGCTTCTTATTTGTCAGGAGTCTATTCTCAAAACCGCTCTTTTCGTCTTAGATTACACATTTTGGGCACACAGAAGCCATTCTAAAACTCAATAATGCTGCGTATCAGAATCTAAATCCAAAGAATTTAAAAGCTTAACTGGTTTTGAAGAAACATCTCATCGAATATTCAAATTAGGATATTACCAACTCTAAAAGCGCGATAAGATGTACGATATTCATTGATGATAAGCAGTAAAGAAAAATGGAGCTTTCCGGAAATCTGAGTGAGCTAACAAGCACGAAAATGATGAAAACATTCATGGATCTATTGCATATGTTGACTTTATCATGAAATGATGACGATGATGATATGCATTAGCACTTTCATACACAAGCTCATTCATTATGTCTTTGTTTGTAAGACTAAGAAACAGCCAAGTCTAACCTGCTTTATCTTTGCCCACTTTGCCCCACCGCTTCTGGGCACCACAAGTTCAAATCGCCCAAAGCTCACATATTCTGTAGTTGTTGTTTTGCTCTTCCTAAAGCTACACATTGCGATCAAATTTCATCAGTGTTTAGCTAATTGAAGTAAAACTGATTTGAAACGAAACCAATTAATTTATAAGCAAGGCCATGAATTTTTATTGGTAACGACAAAAATGCGCACAGAAAAAGGAAAAGCGAGTTGATGTTAGCTCGAGACTCTATTTGGATTGGAAGTGTTCGAAAGCCAGGTTGCATACACCTATTTTTATTGCTACACATATGTGAATGTTAGCAAATTTCAATTTTCTTAGTTGAAGTGTTGTAAATATTTTCAGATTCCGCTTTAACGGTGAGAGTTACAAAAGGAGGAGTTATTTAGAGTTTTGAATATTGAAACTCATCCAGCTTCTTGTTTGGGGAGATTTCTCTCTAGATGTAGTTCTGAAGCTGTTCTTTTTAACGGACCTGACCACCTCCAGCCGGGAGTGTTGGTCCTGCTCTGGCATAATGAAACATTGTAGAACTTGACGTGATTGCGTTCTGGAACCTGACTGGTTCATCCGGAGCTAAGTTAACTTCTTAAAAGTTCGAAAGCAAGGGTATGTCTCCATCTGTTTCGTGAAACACAGATGACATTAATGCTTATAGCATAATTATCTAATATTATAATTTTGACACCTTCTCAGATTCTAAAGCCTCATTCAAAATCATGAGGTCACGCTTTCTGGTGATGGTGCATTACAAAGAGAATTAACTATCAGCTAATTTGATAGGAGGAATCTATGTTGTAAGTTAACTTGCTTTTTGGAAATAATAATGAAAATCAATATTGAATTTACCATACTGGTTTTTCTCCTTTAACACTTTTCAGTTTCAACCCGGAAAGGCCACCATCGACGTATTATGCGGAGAAGACACTGTGATGAAATCGTAGGAGAAATTCAACTTGCATAAGGCCAAACCCAACTCAGTTCTCGTGATGCTGATGATAGTGGATGTGGACACGTTAAAACTCAAAATTCCATTGGGAATAGTTCAAAAGCTTGACAAGTAAGTGTCAGGATGACTGCTAAGCTAAAAAATGAATGAGTTGTAAAATGATTGAATTACAATGTTTTCTCCTACAATTGAAGGTTCCGCTTGGACCGTATGAGATATTAGAAAGTACGGAGTAAGTTTATATTCGGTAAAAGTTCGAATTTAGTTTATATTAAATATTCTTGTCACGAGGAAATGAAATAAAATAATAATTACTGCTCTCCTTGTCCAATTTCAGGCTCCTAAATTCCAAAATAAAATAAAATTAAACAATTTTTTTTTTTCCATTTCCTTGCAGACTTCTCTTGTGAAATGATACGAAACTGTATTGTGACTGCTCCTCCTGTAGTTTTCTGGCGATAACCACATGCAGCATGTGTGAAAGTTGTTGAAGAATTCTAGTGAAGTGTAAATAAGGGGGTTCAGTGAAAAGGAAGAAGACGATGGCGGTGCTGACTCTTGCTTGAGAATAACAGTGGTGATTCGGAGAAAATACAGGTGTTTTCTCCGAAGTAGAGGGTAGTTGGATTTGGTTCGACTAGAAAAAAACCAAATTCTTCAAACAGTAATCAAATGAGTCTCCCTTACTGTGCTTTTCAAAAGGAAAACGACGGTGGTGGTGCCGGCAGTTCGGGAACAGGTGGGCAAAATCATTAGGAGCAGAGCCAAATCAAGTACTCAAAACTTCGAAAGCATGTAACACTCGTCCTAGTTTATAAGCTAAAGATTTTAATAGTAATTAATTCCTTGTTTTAGTAATATGTTTTTTATTTTCAAACCCCCTTGCAGATTCCTTCAACACGCAAATCGACGTTGCGTGTTGACTGACGGAAAAAGATGGTGACATTGTTGGGAATGCGAATTCCAGTCTCCAACGAAACAATGAGTAAAGATCCCGAACACCTAAGAGGAGCCGTGGAGTGGCTCAGAACTACTCAATCCATGTTTCAAGTGGAGAATAATATAATAAGGAACAGTTTGTTCCTGTGGCCAACTTGCCCAGTCTGAAACACAAACTGATGGTTCGAGAAACCATTGTTCTGAGGATGAACTGCAATCCCCTTTTTCAGTTTTGAACAACCTAACCACAGTGCTAAAGTGTATCTGATTTTTACGATTTGGAAAGAGCCTCATTAACTTTCTGAAGGAACGCATGCAACAGTAAGTGTCGTGCATTCAGTTTAGAAAATGTGTTCTTATAAAATAAATAAAAACATTATACTTTTCCACATTTGCAGATTCATTCTCGTGGGGTTATACAACAGCCGGATTGTAAACCATCATGTTTGAATAGTTTTAAAGGTAGCGTCATCACCTCTAGCTAGTTATCTTGCTCCTCCTGTTGCTCCCAAAGGATGACAAACTGTCGCTTAAACCACATTTATTCGAAGTGATAATATAAATGCAAATGTTAAAAATTTTCCTATTTCAATGTGGGGGATGGGCAACCTCCACAAGGTCTCCAACGCAAGGGTAAAAATTCCATCCGTTATTTGAAATATAAATGACATAAATGTTCAAAGTATAACCAGAAATTATTATCATTTTGACAACTGCCCACATTCCAGAACATCATGAAGAATAATGAAGAACATGATTGGATTGTTCTTACCTGACGGGAGTTTTCTCTCCTTTTCCATGATGCAAAGCGCTGATGAAAATGGAGAGGTGAAAGCTAAAAATTCCGGTGAGGTTTCGGCTGTTTGTGGACCTATTTTGATTACTCGGGGAAAGCGACAATTGAAAAAATATTTGAGCTGTTTTGGAGACGAGCATCACGTCACGTCTTTTGCTTTTAAAGAGTGAGGAATGACGCTTCGTCCACCACTTTCCCCTTCTCTTGTGGGATGGAATGGAGTTCTCCAATACCTCCAGAAGTAAGCAACCATCAATCAGAACCAGTCTGGAACTGGAATACTGTTAATTATGCTGGAGTAGGCTGGCAGAACAAAGGCCCGAAAACTTGTAAGACTTTCCCTGTTATTTAAGCTATAGATTTAAATAATAATCAATTCCTAGGTTTAATTATGCAACCAAACTTTGTATTTGAACTTTTGGTCACAAAAAGAGTCATTTGAAACCACGTTTCCACGAAATTCGTGGTATTTTTTTATCCTTTGTGGCATATCCTCTGCCACTCGTTTTACAATGATACTTTTTATCCTTGTTTGAGGTGAAGTGTGTCCTCGTGGAGTATGGGGGGCTCTATTTCTCCATTTTTGCAAATTTTTAACGACATAACTACATATTTGACAGTATATTTTGATGTTTTAGGTACATATTTATAAAGCTATAAAAGACAACATGAAAAAGGCAAAATAAATCAGGATACAGTGATGTATTCATTCATTTTTAAATATTATTACATATACCCGAAATATTCACGTTTTCTGTCTATTTTTGCCAATTTAGATGGTTTGATTCACATAATTGACGGCATATTTTGCCGGTTTTAGCCACATATTTATATACATATTTCGGCTTTCCTAACCACATTTTTTGACCAGCTTTATTCTGGAGATCAAAAGCGTTGGAATACATTTAAGCGTCTTGTTTCTACTGATTTATCAAAAAACGTAAATATTAAGTAGCATAACCTACATTTGCTTACCCCTTAGTAATTTCAAGCTACGGTCCTGAAATCGTACCAAAATGTGTTCAAAAGTATAAAATTGTTGCATATGCAGTCTCTGAATGATGAAATGTTGGAAGCTAAGCAATTTCCCAGTTAGCTGAAAGTTGGGTGATAATCAAGTTTCGTATTAAATGTGCACAAGTTGACAGTTAATTTAATATTTGAAAAAAATTCATAATTTTGTAAATGGCTGATATCCAGCTTTCATTTACACAGAAGCAATTTCAAAGAAATGCTTTAAATGAATTTTTATATCGCGTGTGCCTTTTTAAATGTAGCTCGCTATAGTCTAATATCAATGTCCGGTTTCGGAAAAGGACTTATTTCCGAGTACAGGAAGCAATCTGCATGATTAATTGCACCGATTGTTTATTTCGGTTTTCTTAAAACGGTAAGAGTCTTCCAGTGTAAATGATTGAAGGTACAACCATTCATTCTAGGTCATGGCTCATTCTATTATTAGGAAAAACTGTTAGATGAAATTTGTTATAAAACCGCTGTGTCAAATTTCAATACCAGAATTGAGACATGCAATTATGAAACAGGTGAAGGTAAAAAGATAAATAGAAAATGTAATGTTATACATGACGTATTTAGAACATAAATTTTAGGTTTTATAACAGATACGTACATATAAATATATCTTGGAGTTTTATATGAAATAAAATATAATGTACCACGTAAAAATTCAATGTGGTGAAGTGAAACATTCTTTCATGATGTTCCCTAAGTTGAGTGTAAAAAACAATGATAAAAATTTGTGGAAGTAAAATTCATTCCACAATGGTTAAAAAATGAGTGGTAAAGTAAATTGGAAACGTATCCGTCTTTTTGCAAATGGTGTTTTATTTTCGTAGTAATAAAATTCTGCTGCGCATCGTGTTTGCCCTTGTGTTAAAGTTGCATAGGTTAAGAATTAAATTAAACTGTAGTGTAGTTATTTTTTATAATACTGAAGTATTTGACACATATTATATTTATTGGAGTGTTATTGATGTACCTTTTCAAGTAAAAAATATTGTAGTTGCATCACAAAATATAATACTCGTGAACTAATATGTATTTAATTGTTTTCATTTGGATTCTGTGGGTTACACCTAAATAAAAATGTCATTCAAACAAATCATTTATTCGAACAAAATTTTGTCCTCCAAACTGCAGCTCTTTCTCTGCATAAGCACAAACGTTTATTTTTATTTTATTAGTTTACGTATATGTGTTTTGATAAAAGTTGATGGGTTGGTTGATTTGTGTGTTTTAAAAATAAATAAAATGAGTCCACCAAAAAATATTTCATCCAATGTCGCTGACTATTTGTCCCTTTATTGCATTTAATTCACTTCATAACGATATATGAGTACGTGAAAAATCATTTAATAAAATCTTTTTTTACAAATATTCAAGCCTCTTAAGACCTTTAAATTATTAATATCTCACTTGCATACACGTCCATTCTTTGCGTCGCATTCATAAGAGTCGTGCTGTCGTCTACGTCGGCGTTTCTCTACTTTGAACAATAACGAAGGAAACAGAATGCATACATATTCAAGAAAAGGTTAAGGAGGAATTACTTGCTTGTTCTGCCTGGTAAGGGTAAATGAAGGTAAGCAGTTGTTCTCAATATGCAGTTAAAAATAAATATTTGCAATATCTTTCCAATCATTAACCAATAATTAAACCAAGCTTTTGTCCCATTTCTGAACAACGACGTGTGAAAATGAATTTTCATCAAATTTGCATACAACTTTTTAGTGAGAAGTCATACGCATGTATGTTTGAAATTTTCACCCTTTAATAATATGTACGGGATTGAGCATTCTTCATACTTTGGTTTTACATCTTTGTTCCACTTTAATGACTCGATATACAATTTACGAAAAAAGAATAATTATAAAGCTTCTATAAATTACTTCGTACTAATTAGTTCCACCGTTGAAATCACCATTTGTTACAATCAGTTACATTAGCAGTTCTGTCAAGCGCAATCATCATCATCACACTTTCCCAGCATGCTTGGTCATGCATTTGATAAAATCCATGATAAAATTTAACGAGCTGTTTGTTTTGTGCAACGAATATTTTTCTCTATTACAAACTCGGCAAATTTGTTACTATTAGCATTTCTGAATTAGTTTTTCATCAGACGTTCGAAATGCATGTTTATTTTTACAAGGTTGTTAGCAGCCACTCAAATTTCTAATTTCACTTCATGACTAATCGACGAAACTCAAGTACATATCTCTCAACCAAATATTCCAATTTCTTGCAAGTCTACTCGTGTCGGACAAGTCGTAGTTTGTATGCCACCAACCTTTCTTAAACAAAGAACTTTCAGCGGAATGTTGCATTCATTTCAAAGGAATATATCCATTTTTGTGCAGATCATTTCCATCATTCCTACTCCGAAATCGTACACGGTTCCAATGGTCTCTCCACCTCAATTGGAGCCTCAAAATCCAGGAACGCAAGTAATGAGATGTTTTGAGTGAAAATTAATTTCTCTCTCCATCTATTTCTTCTGTCACTCAGAAATACATCCCTCTTTTCTAACTTTCAACCAACTAATTATTACAATATTATGAGCGAGGTTGCAGATATATTTACATCTAAACCGAATTCACAAAATGTATATTCTTATATGAGGTTTTGGCTTTAGTCGACTGCAGCAGTAGTTGGACAAACTGTGTCATGAATTGTTTAATTTGAAGCTGAGTAAATTGATTCATGAACGTTTTCAACCGTCAGAGCTCGTTGTGACAAAAGAAATACGCGTAACACCACAAACCACCCCACAGTACGACACGAGAGATGTGTAAACGGGAGAATGAAAAACATGGTAAAGCCAATGTATCTACTTTTGGTAAAAAAATCGCCGCTTATTATCAACTAGTAGCGTTCTGTTGCCAACACTGATGTTTCTTCTTGCTCTTTTTGAAAATAATGCACGACTGAAGAACTTCCCATATGAGAAATTTCCGTTCAGTCTGTCCACCTAACACGCCATCAGCTCCGATTTTTTTAATTGGGTTCATTTTTATATTTTGGGCCTACAAAATTATGTTGAAAGCTGGCTTACCAGGATGGTGACAAAATGAGATCGTTGACATACATTTCAAACGGAGCGTCCGACTTTCTCGGGCAAAGTATTTGTATTTTTTTGGAAAAATTCTTATATATGCACGTTAAGGTAAGCCAAAAAAAATTGACTTGATAAGTTTATCAATACATCTTTTACTTTGCTTTCATTTTCTCGAAACCAGTAAGAGGAATGGCAATAAAATGGCATAACAGGCATTCGACGGATATACATTAGAGAATTACTGATGACAATGTTGATAATAATAAGAGTCACGAATTACTTTCAAATTTGTAATTAAATGGAGTAATTTCAACCTTTTAATTCTCCGTAGTAGAAAGGAATGGCTTTAATTCAAAACGTAATCACTTAAAAGTTTTAAATTCAAACAATTCCACTTCAATACACGAAAAATAGTCTATGCCCCCTGTCCAAGAGATGGCAAGTATCCAAATAATCAATGTCGAAAATATTGCAGCACCATTGTCTTCAGCCATTATAAACGTCAGTGGCAAAATACCGAATACACAGTAAGCGAATATAATCAACTCGGGCGTTTATAAGCTAGTCAAAAAATAATCACATTGGGGCGCGAAATTCAAAAGGCCGGGCGTTTTTAAGCTGGTTCATTTTAAATGTCCCAATAGACGATTACAAAGAAAATCATCGCTTATTTCATCAACTTGTCAGTAAGATCAAACTATTCTTGAATATCATGAAAAAAAAGGTGTTTGGTGACTGGAAATTACCAGAAGTATATTACTCATTGATATTAGTGTACTTTAACACTTCAAGTACAATTGGATTATTAGTTAGTTGTAATTAACGAGATTTATAGGATTAAATGAATTACTTATAATTAGAAAAATAACGGTTAGATAGATAATTGAGTACTAAAATTATAGTTGCAGTTTCGTTTTAATGAGTTTCAACTGAATATTCTCAGCGGAAACTGAATATCGCGTTATTAATCAAGGTAGTTTATTATCGTATGCAAAATAACTCCAAGCACTCAAAGTAACTGGATTAAAATCAGTTCAAATTTTCAGCTTATTTTATAAACCATCCACTTTATAATCGCTTATTTGAATGATACTACTGATCAAAATATTTCAGTGTAACTTAATTCCTTAGGTACCTTCCCCATATTTGCCGAAATATATGATGGTTTTTTAGAAATTGTTTTCCATAGCCAAAGAATAGAATATTGGGATGATAATAAAATAATTATCTTTCTGAAGACCCTGCCAAAATACCGTGGAAAAACAATAGGCTATAATTGATGATAATAAAAAAACCAAGCCCTGCTCGGTTTCTTTTACTATATTTGACAAGTAAATATATTTTGTGGATTTATCCGCCAGCGAGTTTTTAATGAATATTAAACACAAACAGGGTTTCTGAAATTATGCTTGAGAAAAATGCCTTTATATTGCACGTTTCCTCAAATACCGTGGAGATAGCCATACTAAATTAAAGGTGTGTTTACTGATGCCATATTTGTTTAAGTTTGGTGATAAAATTCGGAGCCACCAGTGCTCTAGAAATATTTTTACATAGTAATGAGCCATGTGCTACCAGGGCAGTCGACTTTCTGAAAAAATACAGGTCCGACATTCAAGTTTCTACCATACGACGGAACAACTGCGCGTGAATCTGGGAGCAAAAATGCTATTCCGAAAACCTAAATTTATTTCTGAAGAGTTATCAAGCCTTTGGCCGTTCTAAACCAGGAGGTTACCAATTTCAAATGGGATGTCTGAAACTGGTAGAGTCTTGCCGCTTCCATCCGAGGCATTTGGGGAAGGGCCAACTGAAAAGGACACCTACATTCACTTGCAGTGTGGTTTGTCCTATTTCAGTTTTATTTCTAACAAATCATTACATCAACCCAATTTAAACCGAAACCAGCTTCATTTGGAACTTTTGTGGAAATGGCTGGACTTTTGCCTTGATAACGACCTGGCTCTATAACCGTGACTGTCACCAGAATTGCTTCAAATCTGGAACTGTGCATAATGGATACCTGCCAGTTCGAAACAATTAATCAAAAAGGTATTATAAGCGTACAGAAAGGAATTTATTAGCACCGTTGCAATTTTAATTTTGAAATTTCTATTTTTAGGAAACAATGTGTGGCAAGAAACCTGATCTTACACGAAAACTTAATCTTCATCTTGGCGATCTGATGTTTGTACTGGGGTTTTGTTCCCATTTATTTATTTATTCGGTCTCCACCTGGACAAGTCCGTGCACAGCATCAATATGTGGCTATTGGCTACTTCCTGAGTGCTGGGGAAATGTGGAAACGCAAACAATATTCGACAAGGGTATGCTTCAAAATTGTGGCTTAGACTGTCAATTTTTTGGGGGGAACATGTGGATGTGGTTCTTCAGCAACAAACGTTACAAACGTACATTGGTATCGGTTGCTCAAATTCTTTGCCCTTTAAGTCTAACAGGTCTCTCAAGCTTACGTTCGTTGCACCACATCACGAAGGTGTTGTGTCTTCGTTAAAATTGTTGTATGTTCAGAACCATCCAAATCTTGGGGTATGCGCTGACAAACGCGATTTTGCCGCAACAATGTATTCTTTATTGGGCTCGGCGGCGAATAATTCTAGAAGCCTGTTGGCTTTGATTGGCTTTAATTCCGGTTGGATGCGTCATTCACAAAATATTACTCCGTTAGGATTGTCTGGTATGCTTTTCATTGGACTGCACACTGGTGATTACAGTTTTGTTATGCGGAACTGGCCCCTGGAGTTTATTTGGGAGTTCGATGCACACGTTTTAACTTCGTTACAGCCGGCGTTTGGAGTGCTGGAAGGTTGCGGTTACAAGCCCGGTTTGTTTGGAACAAGTTC
>LJIJ01003330.1:0-19666 GCA_001718145.1 Orchesella cincta | reverse complement strand
CGCTGGAGGAATCCTAGCCAGTTTTGTTCTCGGGGAGCCAGTGCTCGGCCACTCAAGAGCAACGAGCACCTCGTGCTTTACACGCTTGTCTGGTATCTCGTCTTCTACTGCCCTTTTTGACGCTGTGTACAAGATCTGCAAGTTTCTACCCGTCAAACTCGGCTTCAGCGTCTATAGGAAAGGAAATCTATAGGGTCAAGAAGGTCTATGATGGAGTCTCACACTCACTCAAAATCTTCCCCAACGGATACCTCATCGCGTTCATTGTTGGAACTGTCAAAGGTACGTCGCGCTTTTCATAAACCCTCACTTCACGTTATAATTATGAACGTTGTTTCAGGAAACGGCGCGGGTTCTGCAAGATTTTCGAACGACTCCTCCGCGGCATCTGGACCCCTGGAGCCATCGAGATCCTTCAGCCCATCCTTGTACGTTACGATAATACATCTTGCGAAGATAAATTATGATGATGAATTGAATCGATGAGTACAAAAACGAGACGTGGATTGACATTTTTTAATTTAAAAAAACGTAGTTACAAAATTGAACTATGAGGGAAAAATTTGCAACGTTTTCTACGAACTTCATATTAATTTAATCAAAACACTAACATTTGGCTTTGTTGTTTTCCACTTTGATAGTTCACCTTCCGTATCTTTATAGCATGGTGAACATTTATACCAGCAACTGACAGATGCACAACGGCAGAGGTTATGAAGCATTAAAGTATGACTACGTAGATAACACAACGTCTTCAAAGGAATGCGTTTAGAATTTTATGCAAATGTGTGGTTGATGATGTCAAATTTTCCCTTATAAAATTATTTTAAAATATGTAATTTAAAATATCACGTAGTTACGAAATATCCACGTCTCGTTTTTGTACTCATCGATTCAATTATTAATAAAAATCCGTGTTGTTCCGTTAGCCCAACAAAGGCGTGTATCGCAGCATCTGTGATATTCGTGCTCGACAAGAAGACGGACTTTATTTCGGCCCCGCACAGTCTGCTGTATTTCGGAATCGTGGTGTTTTTCGTGTACTTCAAGATCTCTTCAATCCTGCTCGGAATCACGACACCCGTTTGCCCCGTTCGAGAACATATTCTGTGCGTTGTTCATGGGTGGTCTTGCTGACGCGATCACTCGCGCTTTCGGATCCAAGCCGAGACCCAAAGAAGGACGGTGACGCCAAGAAGGACGGTGACGGAAGAAGGAGTAGGATCTCTTTCGTTTTGGAACTTAAATGACATTACATGACATATTATTTAATTTGTAACCTTTATCGCCCTATTTGAGATTTTGGAATGAGTTGGAGGAGTATATAAAAAAAACCATGTTTGTTGAACCGAGCTTTTTACGAAACCTTTACGTTAACGATTTATTATGATAGATATATTATTAGCACAGAGATGTGTGTTTGTATTACTTTTTGTTTACGAGGTAACTATTTTATGAGTTAAAAAGCGCATGATTACGTAACAGTTTATTTTTCACTTGATTCATATTTTGACACATGCAATTTTTTCAAGGTTGCTTAGCAACCCACGTAATTAAAGTTCCTAAATCAATCAAGCTTGCACGTGTGGGCGTGTGCTGTGTGATGTAGAAAAGGATTAAACGTACTCATAGAGGGACGCATGCGTACGATGAGATAACGCCTGGGTGACCGTGCAGTAAGATGCAGTAGCAAAAACCAAAGTGGGTTCACTGCTAAAGCAACGATGTGTTTGTCTAGCAATTAGCAGTGAAAGGACTTTGGTGGAAACGAAAGTAAAGGAAACGAGAGCTTGAGAATACGAATCATTGAGATTAAAGATACTCGACGATATCACATTTGATCATGATGTTGGGACAAGACAACAAGAGGTTATTAGGTTTGTTTTCGTTTGCTCCTGAGAGTGCTCGCTCCCCTTTTATTCTGCTCTGTCGATCTGGAGCGCTCCCGCAGGCTTCTGCTCCGCTCGCTGAGGATGTTGTGGAAAATGGGAAGCAGACTCACGTCAAGGTTAATTTCGCTCAGGTTCAGGTTTGAGTTGTCCAGTCGTTTCGGCACGCTGTAGCTCCTGTTCTTGGCCATGATGGGCTGCGACGACACGTGACCGCGGACGTGAATCTCCTCCGTTGACGCGTGCTGGTAAGCTGTTGGGATCGGCCGGCTTGAGCTTGTCGTTGTCAGCGTCTGCGAATACGTGCTTGGGTCGTGCGTTGATCGCGACCCTACGTTGTAATAAGCGTGCTGCTGCGACTGCTGATGGTGACTTGCTAGCGTTGTTGTACTGCTAGATAACGTGCGGATGCTTGACGTTAGCGCCGAGCTCGGGCTCTGCTTCTGCGGCTGCATGCTTAGTCGGCGGTGGTGCGACGAGCACGATGCCTCCTCCCGGTGTTCTGCTAATTATTAACGCGTTTTTAAATCTTTTTATCACGTTGCTATGGGTAACTATGAGGTATGTGCACTTACCGGTGGTTGGTTTCCCGTTGATAAGTTCATTGTCTTTGCTCATCAGTCTTTGATTGTTTG
This sequence comes from Orchesella cincta, assembly GCA_001718145.1. Lineage (NCBI taxonomy): Eukaryota > Metazoa > Arthropoda > Collembola > Entomobryomorpha > Orchesellidae > Orchesella > Orchesella cincta. Next base: position 17,142 of record LJIJ01003330.1, on the reverse strand, counting down.
GGAAGCTGAAGTTTGACGGCGGAACTTGAGCCAGGCAGCAACAAGCTAATAGGTTTGGCAACGGTGGGCGACTTGAGTCGTTTAGATTCCTTCCTGACTGTGGCAGCAGCAGCGGTGGTGACAGGTGCGTCACAAATCTGGTGCTCAATCTCCTCCTCCTCCTCGACGTAAATGTTCCTGTCCATGTACCTGCGGTCCTTCTGTAGCATCGTCCAAATCTCCTGCGAGTAGTCGTGGAAACAACTGGCTTCCCCCTCTCCTTGACGACCAGGGTGTTCTCAGAGGTGCTCCTGGTGGTGTTGGAGCCTCCAGGCTTGGAGTCGAGCTCCCTGTCACCAACGGGGTTTTCAGGGTCCTCGCTCAAATCCAGGTCGGATTTGTTCAAGCGGAGGTATTTTGGGAGCAGCTGAATCGGCTGCATGATCACAACGCTTAAGCTTCGCTGCTGACGAGCTGCGCACGATGTTGGAGGCTCCTCGGATCTTTGGAAGTCTCTTCTCCTCGATCGTTACCGGCTCCTCGGAGGGCGAGTTAGAAAGCGTCTGCTCGTTCTCGCTCTTCACCTTGTCGGGAGACCGCTGCCGTGCGAGTTTATTAAGATCGTTTTTGCCCCACTGACGTCGCAGGCTCCCACGTTCCTGTTGTTGTCAGGTTGCCCGCCGCCAGCGCCGTCGCTAAGTCGTGGTACTTTTTCCTGTGTACAAGTGTGGGATTTTATTAGCACCTTTTAGCATACATTTGTGTACATGAGTGAGTTAGTAGAATTACTTTGGCGTAGCCTCTGGGGCCTCCTCAATGAACACATCTTCGCCACCATCAGAGTTAAGGGAGTATAGTGAGCTCACGTCTGTGTCTTTAGTACACGTGAAATGGGAGTTATTCAAAAAAAACACGGCAAGTGGGTTAAAAGGGGTAAAACTAGCTTACCTTCTTTCTTGAGAACCTCAGACTTTGGTAGCGCCAGGTTATGCATGGCGTCATGAAGAATGTCTTGAGCGTCGTCTCCGAGAATCTTGGCAAGTGCCTTGGGAATCGGAATGGATCCAAAAAAATTTAGTATTTTCTGATCTGGGTAAGCATGTTGCTTAAAACATGTCACATGAATCTCATTGTCGACCTCTCTGATTTGCTTTCTAATCTTTTGATTTTACTGCTTCGCAGTTTTGAGCTCGGCTTCGTACATCGAAGTCCCGGAAGCTCGACGCGTTGTCGATGGCGGCTTGATCGTTGGACGAAGACGCTTCTCTACCGTGCCCTTCGGGTTACGCTTCAGCTCGATTATCTGTTTATTTGATTATCCAATAATTACAATTATTCAACAACTCAGTTTACGGTTGCCCTGGCAGCGAGCTCGAGCATTTAGCACTCACCTTGGGTAGGAACACGAGACAAAGCGTGGCAGTGGTGCAAAAGATGATGAAAACGGAGATGATGAGGAACGAAGCGTCGTGTTTATCCGTGAGCACGTGAGACAGCGGCGCTCCAAGCACGCTGTTGTACACTCTCATTCCGATGTACTTTGAGTCCTTCAGTGCCGGTATCGACACGCTGCGCGTCTCCCACGCCAAAAAACAACCGAACAACTGCAAACACACGGTGCGTGTTACTTAAAGTCACGATTTTAATTTTAATATAAATGTAAATCAAATTGTCAGCCAAACTCACCATGAGCAAGCCCTTGTAGATAGCGTAGATAGTCCCGACAAAGTAACTCATGTACTGCGACTTGCAGTACTCGTTCTCCGATGATCATAATGTCGTCGTTATTCGGGTTGGTTTGCAAAAACCCAGATAAGCGAGCTATAAGAAATATAATATAGGGTAGAAATACAGTTCACTTGTGTTTCCCACTCACGTAAGCCTCTAGTTTCTTGGTGTCCCTGACCATGGGGTCAGTGAAGTGCCAGGTGGTCATGATGGCAAAGTCGATGGCGAGGAGTATCCCGACGACGATGAAAAGCTGCATGTCCTTGATGACTTTCTTGTTCAGCTTGACGTTCGTGAATATGGAGTGAACCCTCCACGTTTTCGAGAACATTGACCCGAACGCCAGCGTGAACCCCGCCATGAGGATCCAGGCACGTGCCGTGCAGATGTACGGGAACGCCTCAATGCTCGTCAGCTTGCTGTCCAGCCCCAGGATTATCACGCTCGTGTACGTGAACATGCACCCTATTATTATCAGGTTGTTAAGGTATGGGCTGCTCATCTTTATGTACCTATGTGCTGAAAATCAAGCTTATCAATCCATTCAAGTATGTATCAATTATTATGGATCACACGCTACCTCTGATTCCTGAACTTGATGTTGATGGCGAGAAAGAAGCATGCGAGCACGATCCCGACGCTGGACGCCACGGTCATCGAAGCGAAAAGCGTCGGGTTGACGCGCGTGTGCTCCACAATCTCGATAGTTCTGTCTTAGGCGGGTTCTTCCCGTTCCACACGATCTGGTTGTCTTTGCTGTCCAGCATGCTCAGCGTCCCCGACACCCCGTCAAACTCACCCACCTTCACCTCCGCGTTTACCGTGTTGAACGCTCGGAACTGCTTTATCAGGATCGTGCCCTTCCGCCCGTTGTCCTTGAACTCCACCTTGCCCTACTCACGCGTTATTAGTTTTACCTCATGCTTGCGTTTAAATGAGTTGGAGTACTTACGGTGACGCCGGTGAACGAAGTGGCGTTGAGAGCGTTGAGGAACGCGGCTTGCCAGTTGTCATCCTGTATTTAAAATTGCGAAGCAGGTCTTTCCTGTGCCTGAGCGCGGGGTCGGGGTAGAACTTGCTCATGTTGTGGAGCGCCAACGCTATCGCCCAGATCCCGTCATACGCGTACCGTGGAAACGACTGTACTCGTTCAGCTTCACCACCTGGTACATGTCGTTATACTGGTCGGCAGTCTGGGAAGGAGCAGCGCTTCAGTTAAGGATATTTTAGCAAATAGGAAGCATAAGAATTACGAAATTGCTTACCAAGCCGGAGATGGTGATGTCTGAGGAGGAAGAGAGTGGTAGCAGATCCATGAGAAGCCTTTAAGCGCAGTCTCGACCTCCTCAAACGGTGCAGTTCACATCGTCCTGTTTCCTCCACCAAGTGGGAATGTACGCAGCGACGATGAGCCACTGGTACTTCTTCCATACAGGTTTTCCCCTGTACGCCTCGTAGAAGATCCTCCGCGCCAAGTTTCATTGAAGTTTCCAAGGATGATCCTGACGTCTTTTTCCTTGAGTTTGTGAATGTGGTAGCTGATGTCGTCAGCGAAAGATTGAGCAGCGACAACTCTAACGCCCATCGGTTCCAACGAGCCTACCAAGTTGTTGTGAGCAAGAGAGTAGCGGGGCTTGTTCTGGTAGAGCGTTCCCAGTTGTACTTCCGGAGCAGGGCCATCCGCGAGAGCGTTAAAACTCGTTCTCGCTTGGCACGATCCGGAACAGGTTAGGGTAGTTCTTCTTGCTGAACATTGGGTGCATGACAGCGTACGATAGCTGAGCCACCTTCCAGTACCTTGACGCTTTTGCTACCGGGTCTGTCACTTGGTGCAAGCGTCACCCAATAACATGTACTTAAGCGGAGTGTCGTTCATCATGTCGAAAAATGCCTTCATCCCGTAGCTTGCGAAATCACAGTTGGGCACATAAATTCGTTACGCATTTAAATCATCAAAATTAAAATATGAAAAGCATGACAGTAGACGGAATTTATGTGTCCCAACTGTGTTCAGCAAGCTACGGGATGAAGGCATTTTTCGACATGATGAACGACACTCCGCTTAAGTACATGTTATTGGGTGACGCTTGCACCCAAGTGACAGACCGGTAGCAAAAGCGTCAAGGTACTGGAAGGTGGCTCAGCTATCGTACGCTGTCATGCACCCAATGTTCAGCAAGAAGAACTACCCTAACCTGTTCCGGATCGTGCCAAGCGAGACACGAGTTTAACGCTCCGCGGATGGCCCTGCTCCGGAAGTACAACTGGGAACGCTCTACCAGAACAAGCCCCGCTACTCTCTTGCTCACAACAACTTGGTAGGCTCGTTGGAACCGATGGCGTTAGAGTTGTCGCTGCTCAATCTTTCGCTGACGACATCAGCTACCACATTCACAAACTCAAGGAAAAAGACGTCAGGATCATCCTTGGAAACTTCAATGAAACTTGGGCGCGGAGGATCTTCTACAGGCGTACAGGGAAAACCTGTATGGGAAGAAGTACCAGTGGCTCATCGTCGCTGCGTACATTCCCACTTGGTGGAGGAAACAGGACGATGTGAACTGCACCGTTGAGGAGGTCGAGACTGCGCTTAAAGGGGCTCTTCTCATGGATCTGCTACCACTCTCTTCCTCCTCAGACATCACCATCTCCGCTTGGTAAGCAATTTCGTAATTCTTATGCTATCCTATTTCCTAAAAATATCCTTAACTGAAGCGCTGCTCCTTCCCCAGACTGCCGACCAGTATAACGACATGTACCAGGTGGTGAAGCTGAACGAGTACAGTCGTTTCCACGGTACGCGTATGACGGGATCTGGGCGATAGCGTTGGCGCTCCACAACATGAGCAAGTTCTACCCCGACCCCGCGCTCAGGCACAGGAAAGACCTGCTTCGCAATTTTAAATACAGGGATGACAACTGGCAAGCCGCGTTCCTCAACGCTCTCAACGCCACTTCGTTCACCGGCGTCACCGTAAGTACTCCAACTCATTTATAACGCAAGCATGAGGTAAAACTAATAACGCGTGAGTAGGGCAAGGTGGAGTTCAAGGACAACGGGCGAAGGGCACGATCCTGATAAAGCAGTTCCGAGCGTTTCACACGGTAAACGCGGAGGTGAAGGTGGGTGAGTTGACGGGTGTCGGGGACGCTGAGCATGCTGGACAGCAAAGACAACCAGATCGTGTGGAACGGGAAGAACCCGCCTAAAGACAGAACTATCGAGATTGTGGAGCACACGCGCGTCAACCCGACGCTTTTCGCTGCGATGACCGTGGCGTCCAGCGTCGGGATCGTGCTCGCATGTTCTTTTCTCGCCATCAACATCAAGTTCAGGAATCAGAGGTAGCGTGTGATCCAAAATAATTGATACATACTTGAATGGATTGATAAGCTTGATTTTCAGCACATAGGTACATAAAGATGAGCAGCCCATACCTTAACAACCTGATAATAATAGGGTGCATGTTCACGTACACGAGGCTGATAATCCTGGGGCTGCGATAGCAAGCTGACGAGCATTGAGGCGTTCCCGTACATCTGCACGGCACGTGCCTGGATCCTCATGGCGGGGTTCACGCTGGCGTTCGGTCAATGTTCTCGAAAACGTGGAGGGTTCACTCCATATTCACGAACGTCAAGCTGAACAAGAAGTCATCAAGGACATGCAGCTTTTCATCGTCGTCGGGATACTCCTCGCCATCGACTTTGCCATCATGACCACCTGCACTTCACTGACCCCATGGTCAGGGACACCAAGAAACAGAGGCTTACGTGAGTGGGAAACACAAGTTGAACTTATTTCTACCCTATATTATATTTTCTTATAGCTCGCTATCTTTTTTGGCCAAACCAACCCGAATAACGACGACATTATGATCATCGGGAGAACGAGTACTGCAAGTCGCAGTACATGAGTTACTTTGTCGGGACTATCTACGCTATACAAGGGCTTGCTCATGGTGATTTGGCTGACAATTTGATTTACATTATATTAAAATTTAAAATCGTGCTGTTAAGTAACACGCACCGTGTGTTTTGCAGTTGTTCGGTTGTTTTTTTGGCGTGGGAGACGCGCAGCGTGTCGATACCGGCCTGAAGGACTCAAAGTACATCGGAATGAGAGTGTACAACAGCGTGCTTGGAGCGCCGCTGTCTCACGTGCTCACGGATAAACACGACGCTTCGTTCCTCATCATCTCCGTTTTTCATCATCTTTTGCACCACTGCCACGCTTTGTCTCGTGTTCCTACCCAAGGTGAGTGCTAAATGCTCGAGCTCGCTGCCAGGGCAACCGTAAACTGAGTTGTTGAATAATTGTAATTATTGGATAATCAATAAACGATATCGAGGGCTGAAGCGTAACCCGAAGGGCACGGTAGAGAAGCGTCTTCGTCCAACGATCAAGCCGCCATCGACAACGCGTCGAGCTTCCGGACTTCGATGTACGAAGCCGAGCTCAAACTGCGAAGCAGTAAAATCAAAAGATTAGAAAGCAAATCAGAGAGGTCGACAATGAGATTCATGTGACATGTTTTAAGCAACATGCTTACCCAGATCAGAAAATACTAAATTTTTTTGGATCCATTCCGATTCCCAAGGCACTTGCCAAGATTCTCGGAGACGACGCTCAAGACATTCTTCATGACGCCATGCATAACCTGGCGCTACCAAAGTCTGAGGTTCTCAAGAAAGAAGGTGAGCCAGTTTTAGCCCCTTTTAAACCCACTTGCCGTGTTTTTTTTGAATAACTCCCATTTCACGTGTACTAAAGACACAGACGTGAGCTCACTATACTCCCTTAACTCTGATGGTGGCGAAGATGTGTTCATTGAGGAGGCCCCCGAGGCTACGCCAAAGTAATTTTACTAACGACTCACGTACATCAACATGCTAAAAGGTGCTAATAAAACCCACTTGTACACAGGAAAAAGTACCCGGCTTAGCGACGGCGCTGGCGGCGGCGCAACCTGACAACAACGGAACGTGGGAGCCGGCGACGTCAGTGGTGGCAAAAACGATCTTAATAAACTCCCACGGCAGCGGTCTCCCAGACAAGGTGAAGAGCGAGAACGAGCAGACGCTCTCTAACTCTCCCTCCGAGGAGCCGGTAACGATCGAGGAGAAGAGTCTTCCAAAGATCCCCGAGGAGCCTCCAACATCGTGCGCAGCTCGTCAGCAGCAAAGCTTAAGCGTTGTGATCATGCAGCCGATTCAGCTGCTCCCAAAATACCTCCGCTTGAACAAATCCGACCTGGATTTGAGCGAGGACCCTGAAAACGCCCGTTGGGACAGGGAGCTCGACGCCAAGCCTGGAGGCTCCAAACACCACCAGAGCACCTCTGAGAACACCCTGGTCGTCAAGGAGGAGGGGAAGCCAGTTGTTTCCACGACTACTCAGCAGGAGATTTGGACGATGCTACAGAAGGACCGCAGGTACATGGACAGGAACATTTACGTCGAGGAGGAGGAGGAGATTGAGCACCAGATTTGTGACGCACCTGTCACACCGCTGCTGCTGCCACAGTCAGGAAGGAATCTAAACGACTCAAGTCGCCCACCGTTGCCAAAACCTATTAGCTTGTTGCTGCCTGGCTCAAGTTCCGCCGTCAAACTTCAGCTTCCCAAACAATCAAAGACTGATGAGCAACAAGACAATGAACTTATCAACGGGAAACCAACCACCGGTAAGTGCACATACCTCATAGTTACCCATAGCAACGTGATAAAAAAGATTTAAAAACGCGTTAATAATTAGCAGAACACCGGGAGGAGGCATCGTGCTCGTCGCACCACCGCCGACTAAGCATGCAGCCGCAGAAGCAGAGCCCGAGCTCGGCGCTAACGTCAAGCATCCGCACGTTATCTAGCAGTACAACACGCTAGCAAGTCACCATCAGCAGTCGCAGCAGCACGCTTATTACAACGTAGGGTCGCGATCAACGCACGACCCAAGCACGTATTCGCAGACGCTGACAACGACAAGCTCAAGCCGGCCGATCCCAACAGCTTACCAGCACGCGTCAACGGAGGAGATTCACGTCCGCGGGCACGTGTCGTCGCAGCCCATCATGTCGAAGAACAGGAGCTACTGCGTGCCGAAACGACTGGACAACTCAAACCTGAACCTGAGCGAAATTAACCTTGACGTGAGTCTGCTTCCCATTTTCCACAACATCCTCAGCGAGCGGAGCAGAAGCCTGCGGGAGCGCTCCAGATCGACAGAGCAGAATAAAAGGGGAGCGAGCACTCTCAGGAGCAAACGAAACAAACCTAATAACCTCTTGTTGTCTTGTCCCAACATCATGATCAAATGTGATATCGTCGAGTATCTTTAATCTCAATGATTCGTATTCTCAAGCATCTCGTTTCCTTTACTTTCGTTTCCACCAAAGTCCGTTCACTGCTAATTGCTAGACAAACGTCATCGTTGCTATTAGCAGTGAACCCACTTTGGTTTTTGCTACTGCATCTTACTGCACGGTCACCCAGGCGTTATCTCATCGTACGCATAAAGCGTCGCTCTATGAGTACGTTTAATCCTTTTCTACATCACACAGCACACGCCCACACGTGCAAGCTTGATTGATTTAGGAACTTTAATTACGTGAGGTTGCTAAGCAACCTTGAAAAAATTGCATGTGTCAAAATATGAATCAAGTGAAAAATAAACTGTTACGTAATCAGGGGTTTTTTAACTCATAAATAGTTACCTCGTAAACAAAAAGTAATACAAACACACATCTCTGTGCTAATAATATATCTATCATAATAAATCGTTAACGTAAAGGTTTCGTAAAAAGCTCGTGTTCAACAAACATGGTTTTTATTTATATACTCCTCCAACTCATTTCAAAATCTCAAATAGGGCGATAAAGGTTACAAATAAGTAATATGTCATACAATGTCATTTAAGTTCCAAACGAAAGAGATCCTACTCCTTCTTCTTGGCGTCACCGTCCTTCTTTGGCGTCACCGTCCTTCTTTGGGTCTCGGCTTGGATCCGAAAGCGCGAGTGATCGCGTCAGCAAGACCACACCCATGAACAACGCACAGAATATGTTCTCGAACGGGGCAAACGGGTCGTGGATTCCGAGCAGGATTGAAGAGATCTTGAAGTACACGAAAAAACACACACGATTCCGAAATACAGCAGACTGTGCGGGCCGAAATAAAGTCCGTCTTCTTGTCGAGCACGAATATCACAGATGCTGCGATACACGCCTTTGTTGGGCTAACGGAACAACACGGATTTTTATTAATAATTGAATCGATGAGTACAAAAACGAGACGTGGATATTCGTAACTACGTGATATTTTAAATTACATATTTTAAAATAATTTTATAAGGGAAAATTTGACATCATCAACCACACATTTGCATAAAATTCTAACGCATTCCTTTGAAGACGTTGTGTTATCTACGTAGTCATACTTTTAATGCTTCATAACCTCTGCCGTTGTGCATCTGTCAGTTGCTGGTATAAATGTTCACCATGCTATAAAGATACGGAAGGTGAACTATCAAGAGTGGAAAAACAACAAAGCCAAGATGTTGAGAAATTAACATGAAGTTCGTAGAAAACGTTGCAAATTTTTCCCTCATAGTTCAATTTTGTAACTACGTTTTTTTTAAATTAAAAAATGTCAATCCACGTCTCGTTTTTGTACTCATCGATTCAATTCATCATCATAATTTATCTTTCGCAAGATGTATTATCGTAACGTACAAGGATGGCTGAAGGATCTCGATGGCTCCAGGGGTCCAGATGCCGCGGAGGAGTCGTTCGAAAATCTTGCAGAGAACCCGCGCCGTTTCCTGAAACAACGTTCATAATTATAACGTGAGTGAGGTTTATGAAAAGCGCGACGTACCTTTGACAGTTCCAACAATGAACGCGATGAGGTATCCGTTGGGGAAGATTTTGAGTGAGTGTGAGACTCCATCATAGACCTTCTTGACCCTATAGATTTCCTTCCTATAGACGCTGAAGCGAGTTTGACGGGTAGAAACTTGCAGATCTTGTACACAGCGTCAAAAGGGCAGTAGAAGACGAGATACCAGACAAGCGTGTAAAGCACGAGGTGCTCGTTGCTCTTGAGTGGCCCGAGCACTGGCTCCCCGAGAAACAAACTGGCTAGGATTCCTCCAGCGTAAATCTCAACCAGCGAGCAGATCCACGTCGCTAGCGGGTGCCTACGTGAAGCTGACCCCGCCTAATCACAAGTAAATGGTCAAGCACCGTGAAACGCAATTCAAGAGTAAAAACACGTGATGTTTACCGTGTAGGTCCTCCCTAACGTGGAGGCAGCAAACAGCAGCATGAGCAATGTCAAAATAGGGGAACATTTTGAGCTTGGTGACCTGGTTGGCCACGTCCAAGAACATTTCGGGATCCATGTCACGCGTAGGGCTCGTATCTAGTAATTAGCAATTAAACTTATATTAAAACCAATTAATACGTACCGAGTAATCCAGTATCCCGAGCGTGTGTTCGAGATGAAGAAGGTGAAAAAAGAAGAAAACCTAAGCTTTTCCAACATGACGATTCTTCCAACGTGGCTATACATTCCAACATATATGTTTCTCAAGATACTCTAAAACCAAATGGAGGCTTGCAAACAAATCCTACCGAGATTCTATGAGCGTTCACAACCAACCACTCTAAAAATAAAAACATCCCGATTTCCGGATCTGATGCCCTAAATACCGCACACTTTCTAAAATTGTGTAAAATCTTCTAGATGGGGTCGCTACCGCGCTACACATTTGCAACGTCAACGTGCTTTGTTTCTCAACCAGCAAATTAGTTAACTAATGGAAATTTACCTTCACGGCGATTTCTTTGGGGCACGTTGAGATGTTCGGAAATTAGCACGTTCTAATGGTTCTATAATCTCTTATATCTAAAGATCACAATAATTATATTTTTCCCAAAATATGCTCGATTTAAAACGCATTTTGAATCGCATGTGAGTGGTTTCCCTGGTGAACCGAGTGCTCGAAAATGCATTTGGCTTACAAAGCCCATTGTCCATTCATGCAATTTAGCTCAACGTTGTCATGCTGCAAATACTTTTCCATTACACACTACCAATCAGTCTAAAATCAAAGTTACTCAATGATAACACCAAAGAACATTACGTAAATGCGTTTAACAAATAGCTAATGGGGGATGTTGAGAATCTTAATGCAAGGTTAAATTCGAGTTATCTAAAGCTTCCTTCTGCAATAACTAGTTCTGTTTCTCCCTAAGCCTAACGGAGTACTCGAAATCACAAGAAATAACAACAAGAATGTTAAAATGAACACGAAAAGAGTGCCAAAGCTCGAAAAACTTACGTTTTAAAATCTCATCATAAGTAATACTGATTATCACGTTACTGCTACAGTACACTATTGTAAATTATCACATTATGTAATCTCAACTGTTTCCGATAAAAAACTTAACCTAAACTATAAAGCTAAACAGCACGCCCACGCCCATGGTTATGGAATTGACTGACGTGTGCTTGTGTTATTCGCAGCAGTGAACCGTTGCTGCGTTGCATAACACGAGCTGCTCACTCAAAACATCGAGATCCAGAGGAGAGCAAAAACGTGCACACCCGCTTGTTTACGTTGCAACATATGACATGCTCTCAAGATTAAGTGGGTGAACACCTACTTCCATGATTAAATTATCACGATTCATTTATGGTTTATAAAAATGCACGCTACATTAGCGTTAGTTCGACGCCGAGTTCGAGAAGCGTTTTAGCTCGAGTTGTGGCGAGTTCGCTACACACGACGGCGCCCGTGCACGCCGCAAAGTTCTATGATACCCGGCTGACGCTGTCAAGGACATTCCGAACAACGGGGCTAAGCTCCTTGTTGGAGGTACGGGAAATTATAGTTCAAACGATTCTGATATTTTATTCATTGAAATAAATAAGCATTGAATTCAAAGGGTTCGGACTGTGCGGGATCCCCGAGAACCTGATCTCGGGGCTGCTGGAGTCGAAGGTAAACGACTTGACGGTAGTGAGCAACAACGCTGGAGTGGACAACTTTGGTCTCGGGCTGCTGCTCAAAAACAAGCAGATCAAGCGCATGATAGCCTCGTATGTCGGTGAGAATGCAGAGTTCGAGCGGCAGTACCTATCTGGGGAGCTGGAGGTGGAGCTCACGCCTCAAGGGACGCTGGCCGAGCGGATTAGGGCTGGTGGCGCTGGCATACCCGCCTTTTTCACGCCCACTGCTTTTGGAACTCTCATTCACGAGGGTGGCGCTCCCATCAAGTACACCAGCAACGGCAAGGTAATTTAACTGGAGTTTTTTCTTTTTTGGTAGTTTGAATATTAAGTTAGTGTGACTTGAATAGGTGGAGATAATGAGCCAAGCAAGGGAGTCGCGGCAGTTCGACGGGAGGGAGTACATTATGGAGGAAGCGATCTCTGGCGACTTTGCCCTTGTCAAGGCTTGGAAGGCGGATAGGGCCGGCAACCTCATTTTCAGGTTAGAAACTGATTCAACTGCTTTTTAACGCGATAACAATTTGCGTTTTGTTGTAAAATTGTACGTGTGTTACAGAAAGACTGCGTGGAACTTCAACCCTCCGATGTGCAAAGCGACTGGTGTAACGATCGTCGAGGTGGAGGAGATCGTTGATGTCGACCAGATACCGCCTGAGCATGTTCACGTCCCAGGCATCTACGTTCACAGGGTCATCCAGGGGAAGGGCTACGAGAAACGGATCGAGGTGGTCAAACTGCTCGTTATTATGTTATTGAAAGTGGAAATCTGTGACTTACTGTTTTCAACATTTGTGTAAATACAGGCGAACAGTGCAGAAGCCAGAGAGGTCGGACGGGATAAACCCGCAAAGATGATCAGGGAGAAGATCGCGAGAGGAGACGCGTTGGAGTTCAGGAACGGCATGTTTGGTGAGCACTTAACCAAAACAGATTACAGACTAATTTGTCTGTGAGCTCTGTTACTTAACCACTCGAGTCGAGTGACTCGACTGTTTGTTCAAGTAAATGTGATTAATTTGATTTTGATTTTGAACTTGAATTCCATTCCACATTAGCAAACCTGGGAATCGGTATCCCGATGCTGGCGTCCAACTACATCCCAGAGGGGGTAACGGTGACGCTCCAGAGTGAGAACGGAGTGCTCGGTCCCGGTCCATTCCCGATTGAGGGACAGGAGGACCCGGACCTTATCAACGCTGGCAAGGAAACCGTCACCGTGCTTCCTAAATCGTCGTACTTCTCAAATGACGAGAGCTTCGCTATGACCAGGGGGTTAGTTACGCTCTTTTTTTAAATAATTTGTGGAGCGTGTCAATTAATTCATATTATCGTTCTAGTGGCCACGTCCAGCTGACGATCTTCGGGCCACGCAGGTTTCCCAGTAGTACGGTGACCTCGCCAACTGGATGATTCCCGTGAGTTAAGCAAATCAAATGCTCATGTTCATTCAGAAGTAAGTAAAGAAGAATTAATTTCCAGGGCAAGTTGGTGAAGGGGATGGGTGGAGCGTGGACCTGGTCTCGTCATCAACAGCGCGAACGAAAGTGATCGTGACGATGACGACACTAAGGACGGGTCACCTAAAATCCTGAAATCGTTTGTTCGCTTGTTTGCAGAGCTTGCTGAAGCCGAACGCGTATTTGGTGTGTCAGGGCCCGCTGGAGGAGACGGTGTGCGACTTCTGGCGCATGGTGTGGCAGAAGCACGTGTCGTGTATAATAATGTTGACAAAGACGATCGACTTCATCCGTGTGATGTGTCACCAGTGGCATACTGGCCAGCGGAGCTGAACACTCAAAGCATTGAAGGCTTCACTCACGGTGACGATCGATCACGAGGAGAGACTCGCAAACTTTTACATCCGCACGATGACGGTGAAGAATGACGACGAGCCGAACCAGCCAGCACGGATCATACTCCAGTTCCACTACTCAGAGTGGCCCGGGCACACGGTCCCGTTTCCTACCGCGCTGCTTGATTTTAGAAGGCGGGTTAGGAACATCATTGAGCAGTTCCCGGGGTACTCGAAGGGGCAGATGCGTGTTCACTGCAACGATGGGGGTGGGAGATCTGGGGTGTTTTGCCAGGTCGATGCGCAGCTTAGCAGCTGCTGCTCGAGGGGGACAACCTTACTGACGTGTTTGGGTTTCTGAAGAAGCTCAAGAGCTCCAGGAAGGGGCTGCTGGAGAACGTTGAGCAGCTCAAGTTCATGTACGACACGCTTGAGGAGTATGTCATCTGCGGCAAAACCTGGTTTCCCGTTTCCGAGCTTTCCAGCCTGCTCAAACACAAGATCATGAAGGACCCGCACACCAAGATCAACGAGTACCAAAAGGAGTTCCTCGTGAGTTTACCTGAGTTTGTGAACAGTATTCCTATTTTATAATGACACGCTCACGCAGAATTTTCTCCTTTCCAGTTGATTTGCAAGCAGACCCCGCGCTTCAGCATAGGCGACTGCGCAGGCGGACACAGAGCCTACAACAGGGACAAGAACAGGGACGTGCTCATCACACCTCATGAGTACATTTGAGTAAAAATACGCTATTAAAACACTGCAATATAATACACACGCTTTGCAGCGGACAACTTCCGTCCGTATTTACCTGGTCTCGTTGCAGGGCAACACGTTCACGGACTAGATAAACGCGGTATTCGTGGACGGGTACAGACAGCGCGCGGGCTACATGGTGACGGAGTGGCCCCAGTCACACACCATCTCGTACTTGTGGTCGCTCGTCTACGACTATGACTTCAGCGCCGACGTCGTGCTCGCCAACCCTGAACCAAACGCAGTGAGACTTCAAACTTATCAAGTTGCACCAAGGTTCCCTAACTCCCGTGCTAACTATCTTTATCGTATTTGCAGCACTATCCGTCATTCTGGCCTGAGGGCAAGAAGTCGATAAAGTGCGGTCCGGTGTTCACGATCGTCCGCGAAGCGAACATGTATCACAAGAAAATCGTGTCGCTGCAGGAGCTCATGGCTGGAGTCAAAGCAGACCCGAAAACGTGCCAGTTGTTCCTAACTTGCTCGCTCATTGAGCAGAAAGTTCCCATGTCAACCAACTCGCTTGTCGAACTCATGAACATGGTCGAGAGGTGGCCAAACAGGGAATGGGACCCGTTGTCGTCGTTTCGCCGTGAGTTTATGCAACTTCAGTTTTATGTCCCTTTTGCAATTCAGTGCATTTTTTCACGCGAATAAGTACAAATTTATAACTAAAACATTACAGTGACGGTCACAGCCGGTCCAGAGTGTACTGCGGGGCGAACGCGTGCATAGAACAAGTCATCACGTACGGCGAGGTTGATATATTCACCGCTGTGAAAACGATCAGGCGACACAGACCTCAAATGATCGAGAACATGGTGAGAACTTTTAAACGAGTCGTCATTAATCTGGAAAAAATTCAGTTGTGTATCATAAGTTTGTGTTTCAGACGGAGTACAAGTCTTGTTACGACGTGGTGTTGCACTACGTGCTTCATTATTTGAACGAGGAGATAAAGGACGACTCTCTTCCCCCACTCATGAACAAACTACCCAGTGTGCATGCTTAGTTTTAGTTCGCATTAATTGTTGGTTAAGCTATCGTATATCGTGCTATCTCTTCCTACATTTCACACCTATAACGGTTTAAATTCGCAACACCTCAATCAAAAGCCTACATAAGACTTTGTATTCCAATAATATTCTTTTTTTGAAACCTTATACTTACTCTATTAAATATTTTGTGTTGGGAATTACTTTATTCGCTCCTACTTTTACTTTGCATATGCGATTGATCGGATTTCTTAAACTCGTTCATAACTCACTTTTTGCAGATACAGCCCATTTAGAAATCTGAAATGACTCATGATTGTCAACTGATTTTGATTTGTCTCATAGCTGGAATATTTCAGTGCTGAAAATTGTCATGAAACTATGTTGTCATTTATAGCATATTCATACTACGTTTAATTGATTAAATCATCAAATGGATCGCGATGTAAGGTTGAATGCTGGAGTGATAAAAACTTGAAATGTTATGTGGTAAAGGAACACAGAGTTCGTAAGCGGTGAAAGGTGAGTCGTCAACCCAT
This sequence comes from Orchesella cincta, assembly GCA_001718145.1. Taxonomy (NCBI): domain Eukaryota; kingdom Metazoa; phylum Arthropoda; class Collembola; order Entomobryomorpha; family Orchesellidae; genus Orchesella; species Orchesella cincta. Next base: position 1,333 of record LJIJ01003330.1, on the reverse strand, counting down.
GCGTATGCACCATAAACGCATGTTATAAAGTAGCAAACAACGGGCAACTGCAAACTAATGTATGTGTGAGTGATAGATTTATTCTTGGATGTGTTTAATATGTAGAAAAAACTGGATTGATTACGCGCGTTGCCATTGTTAATTCACAACACACATTATATATGGAAATCACATAAAATATGATAAATGTTAATCAAGACCTTGTCAACATCATATCATGTCAGGTCAGGAGGAGTAAAATTAAAACGTATGTATGATAAATTTCAACACAAACAGAGCACTCTCTTTTCTAACCAAGTACATACTATCATGACTCAAGCGGCTGCTAAACCCTGATGCTTTTACAAATGGAGCACTGCCAATAACTTGCTTCAAACAATCGTGGATGAAATAAATCTCCCTACTTATCTGACCTATTGTTTACTCCAGTATGACGCATCAGCATACTAAATTATGATTGTGCAAACCTCGCAACTTCCGTGAAAACGTCTGTATACGTACTCTCGTAACGTACTTGAAGTTGACATGACATGTATGTATACACGAAAGCTATGCAGACAAATGCAATAAATAAAAACGAGAAACTCGAAAGCTTTGAAAGTCAGATAAATATTAAAAATGTATTTAAAAATGTGAAGTGGTTTGCATTAGGGATTGTGGACTAAAACTTGACGTCGTGATTAACTTTCCTGGTGACTCCCCCTTTGAGGATGAACATGATGGTATTGAGCATAGACGCGAGGAGCAGCACGCAGCCCAACACGAGAGCCGGAACACAGGAAACGACCCCATCGTTGAGCCCAAAAAAGCGGATGGCCTTGGCGCTGCTGTCAACCTGGTACTGGAGCTGCGTGACCGGCGTGACGATGGTCGTGTCAGTGGTGAGCGGGTTGTTTGGGCAAGTGAACACGAGTGACTCTGAAGAAATCTCATTGTAAGTTGAGTACCTGAAACTCCAAGCGAGCGGGCTCGCGTACCGCACCCAGGCTCTGCACCAGCGACCCGCTAGTCGTTTATTGTGTACGGGGTAGGTGCTCTCCGGGCTCAGGGAGGGAGAGGAACCCGATCAACGCCAAGCGTCAGCGCTGTCGTGTGTTCACCAGCACCGCAGGATCAATCAGCGCAACCGTACGCCGTACAGGAGCGAGACCCGATCGTACGAGTGAACGACGGCGTCGTTCTGGACACCCGCGGTCCATCACGTAGAACACGAACGCAGGTAGCCCAGGGCGGATGCTCACGCATGAACGGATCTCAATGGACGCGTCTGCAAAGACAAATTCACGTTAAAGTTACTCCCACAAATTACGCAGAAAAGAGATAAAAAGCTAAT
>LJIJ01003329.1:0-19669 GCA_001718145.1 Orchesella cincta | reverse complement strand
TGCAAAATAAACAAACTTTACCTGAAACCTGGAAACCAGTTAATTTTTAGTAGAGGACAGAGACAAAGCAAATTAACAATATGATCCACGCTAATATTTACAAATTCAAGAAAGCTGTCGGAAGTCATTGAAAAAAAGGGATGCGTTGATTTAACTAACATTACCTGAAACGACACTGCTTCTTTATAAGCAATGCTTTTCCTCAAGGTTGTCTTCATAATTCCATTCCTGATGCAAATTGAAAGCTTAGTGAGGCGGCCAAGAAATGAACTCTCCAACTTACATATAATTAGTGGCATTGAAGTTAAGAAGACAAGCAGGCAGATTTCTTTCATTGCGCCCGCAATCAGCAAATGTTCAAAAATTCTTATAAAGTTGTATGACAATAAGACAAATACGATGTGCAAAATAGCGATATGCAGTGCGACTCTACGAATGATCGTTGAGGAGTCCACAACCCCAAAGTTCTTAGTTTCAAAATATTTCGCGTTTCCACCGACATCTGCGGATGGCATAATGGAGTCAAGCCAGGCAGCAGATGAACATGTCACAAGAGCTGTGGTTATGAGAAAGAAAAAGAACGTGTTTGCCATAGCAAATGCGTACAAAAAATACAAGAAAGCAATCAGTAAAGTTTTAGGTGAAAGGGACAGGTCCATTTCAAACATCGTAACCAAAATTGTCCGGAGAGGTTCAAGAGGATGGTAAAACACTATAGGAAACATACACGGGATAATTAAAGAAACAATACAAACGAAGATAATAAGTACGTCGTTCTTCCAATACGATTTTAAAGCTGTGGTTATTCGCGTTGCTGCATTCCTTTGTATAAAAATGTCTGGCAAAAAACAAGGAAATTTTTTACGGTAACCATAGTTGAGTCATTATATAATACCATTTAAACTCACCTTTCAGTTTTGTATCCAACTCAAAAAAGCCATTAAGGTAGGCTGCAACTTCCAACCGCATTTGTTTCAGAATGGAAACAACTCCTAAGCAAAATATTGTCACAACAGTAATCGAACTTGTTAATATTACCCAAAGGTTGCATAGGTCTTTTCAAGCGTTTGGTCTGATTGCACAGTAACGTCGTCTGGGATAGAATCCTTGGAATTAAATTGCAGGTATAGAACTCCTAAAAGGAATGGAATGATTGGGTATCCTGTGTAGTAGATAGTGCACCAGTACCAGAAGGGAAAGTTGGGGCTGAGAAAGCATCGTTGATTATCTTTCTTCCAACAAATGACCCAAGCTCCAATGTATTTGGTGGCTGCAAGCCGTAGCGTGATGGATTGTTTGGCTAAAGTAGAAATCATAACGGTCCTCGTGAGAAAACGTTTCTTTAAGAATTCTTGTTCTAGTCTTTTCTGAGAATTCCGAACAATGTCCAAAGCAAACGGTTAAAAATTGAGAAATTTTTGGATTTTTCTCATCAAGAAGTTTTATTAGATTTTGCTCCGCAATAGTTTTGTGATACATTATTTGATAAGCTTTCCAATTTATACTGGAAAATGAAAACATATTTTTGTGGAAAAATAGCATGAGGCAGTATAGCAGGAAGTTAATATCGGGCATGTACTAAATATTATAGAAAACATGCAAGGAATTTATTTCCATAATACAAATATGTCGAAGTTTTTTATCACTTCTTTCATAAACCATGTAGTTTCTTCTTACTTATGGAAAAATTTCAAAGTGGTTAGGATTCATGTTTCACTTGAAGATCCTTTCAGAAGATCCATTAGCTTAAAAAAATTCAAGGTTTAAGAGTCCAGTATTTCATTAAAGTACATGTATTTGAAGTGAGCTGGACGATAAACAATTAATTATTCAGTTGTACTGAAACTCATTTTTGGTTTTGTCAGAAACATATAATACCCAAATGTTTTAATGTTTATAAAATTGGAAAAAAATTCCTTGCGAATAAACGAAACGAGTTTTTCGTATGCATTAAATGCCACATCTGTCTACATGATATTTACCGTGGTTCTGAGGAAGGACGGCGCAATTACTTGCGATACAAATTAATTAAGAAGTTGTTGGTATTAAAAACAATAATTGGCAGAAGCGAAAACGTTTAAGAACATAATGCTTCAAAATTTTCACTTGCACTGTATCAAGCATGTTTTAACAATTATCAACCAATATTTGTCCTACCATGATTATCAGGTTACAGCTATTGTATTTATCATTTTGGTAAAAGTTAATTCACAATGCGTGTTCCGTCAAATTCGCAAAGTTTTCAAAATACGGCCACCTCCCCTCCAAATGTCATGATGCAAAAAAATTTCAGAGACAGACAAACATGACGGAGTCATAAGTAGAGTTGTTCATCCTATGTAAATACATATTTTTCCTGCGTTATCTGACTGAAGCCAAACTTCGTATGATTATGTTTCATCACAAATGGAGAATTTTAAGCCCATGTTGAAATGACATATTTTACGTATTTAGACGTTTTACTACATATTACGTATGTAGTAACATATTTTGCAATTTTTCTAGATTTTGACCGCTTTTTGTGAATTTTCATAGTTTTGATATGATATTTCATTTTTATAAAGCATAAAACTATCAATTTTATCAAACATGAACTCTGAAACTGGCTTTTCTATTCTAAAACATTGATTCTACGGTAAATTTTGGTTAGAAAGGTATAAGAAACGTAAAGGAAAGTTCTTTTTTAAAAACTAAGTTTTTAGCAGGCTTATATAACTCCACGTTTTTCGACCGGGGATTATGGATCAGGGATTAATGCTTAGCTCGGTCGGGATTAAGGATTATGGATTATTTGCATAATTTTTTTACATTACGTTAATCCCGGCTGGGATTAATGTCGTTCCAGCTAGGCTGGATTAATGATTATGGATTAACTAATCGGATAAATTAATTGGATTAAGCGCAAAAGCTAACAACAATACAGTATGAAAACCTGTAAAGTCCGGTTTTACTACGATACTTCTTAATAATTAACTTTTCAACACAAATAACGTAACGCTCGTTGCAAAAATCATTAAGTTAAAAAGTGAAATTATCGATTTCAGCTTTTAAATCGTTAAGTTATTCTTTAAACGTCATTGCGGATTAGAAACATTGACAATACAAAAATTTAATTTTTAAATAGTTATAAGTTATTTCCTTATAAAACGTAAATTATTCACATTAGCCAGATTTGTCATGCATATTCACATGTTTAAAAGAAAACTTACATGCCAATGATTCAGAAACGGAATGTTTTCATAAATTTTAGTGCTAAAATAGGAAAATTGGTGTAAAAATCAAGATTTTTGTTTGACAATTAGTGGTTTCATTAATCCCACGCAGGAATAATTAATCAGATTAGTTTTAGTTGAAACGCAATTACTTGGATTATTGACTAACAAGGGAATTAAGGTAAGCATCAGCGGCCGATTTCCTTGATTTTTGTTTTAATCAATCACAAATTTTGTCAATAATCGCTGGTGAAAAAATCAGCTGCTGTGATTGCCATCCACATGAGGTGGAGCGATTTGAAACTTCCCGGTTTCCGCTAATTTCAATGGGTTTATCGCTTTGGGCAGATTGATGATGCTACTTTGCACGCTGCGTGCGTAGCTATGAGCAGTGTTGCTCGCTCCTCTCTGCTCACTGGAATAGAGTACTGCTTGCAGCTAGTCAGCTGTTAGCTACGCGGACGTTGAGCGCAGCTTGCAGTCTTATTGCACGGACTGCACAAAGCGACAAGCCCATTTAAATTAAAAGAACCGGGAAGTTTCAAAGCGCTCCACCTCAGGTGGATGGCGATCACAGCAGCTGATATTTTCACCAATGTATATTTACATCATTTCTGATTGATTTAAACAAATTTCAAGAAAATTGGACACTGATGCTTACCTTAGTTCCCTTGTAAGTGATTTTGGATGTATTTGTTGGATTAATAGATTAAGGATTAACCCGCGTGAAATTCAAGTGTGGGATTAAGGATTAGAGATTAAAAGTAATCCTTAATCCGATTAAAGGATTGAATTAGTTAATCCATGGATTATACAAGTCTGGATTTTAGGTACCTTTTTATACATATATTTTGTAGTTTTTATTACATATTTTGGTCATTTTAACTACTTAGAATGAACAACTCTAGTCATGAGTTCATTTTCTTTTGTCCATCTCTATTTCTGCAAAACAGCATATATATTCGCCCCTTTCGCATTGAAACCGGATCATTCAATGATTATTATTTGATTTTGAATTAATCAATGTGGCTCATGCTGGACCCAAATGCATGAGTCAGTTTCGTAACGAATAGCCCACGTTCCTGAGAGAGCCTGGTCTGGAGTTTCTAGCGTTAATATGATATCAATATGGCTATATACGTTTTCATTGTGCTCAGTGGTTTATAAATTGTACTGTAACCCTTTAAGTCCATATGTTATTGTAAGGCGCAAGCAATGTACAATATCGTTTGACCGATAACTAATTAGTAATTACAATTGTTAGTACAAATTTGCCTATTATCGATTAAGGATTTAAAGCCAATTCGAATTTCATTTTAGGCGGCATCAAAAAAGTTTCGTAACTGTTTACGCAACATAGAATTTTCTTATTAATGTTTGTCCACTTGACTCGGCACCCTCCCACAATACGATGTCTCGGTAAATTGAGTGTTATAAAAATGTAGTGCAAACTTTGAAATCAGAGTAATTTATTGAACAATTTAGATGATGGAAATATTGAGAGAATAGATTAATGTTAAATACTTTACCAGTTTCATAAAGACATATTTTGGATACTGACACATCTCTGAAAACCTTCTGGTAATCGCAATCGCCCGCTTCCAAACCAGAATCAAATTTATTTGACAGACAACATTGGAAATCCAAATACTATCACGTCATCGTTTTGACGAAATTAGTGGTTTGGAAAAAACTTCTTTCCCATCAAAAATTGCTATAAGATTGCATCTCTTATTATGAAAACTAATCTGCCATCAAAAATTGCTATATGATTGCATCTTTTATTATGAAAACTAATTTGCCCTCAAAAATTGCTATAAGATTGTATCTATTAATATGAAAACTAATTTATATGCAAAAAGTAGTCCATGCTGGTTGGATTTAGCAGTTGCTTGGTTTTATAGACTTACGTCTTTTTACCAACCTGTCATAATCATATCCAAACGGAGCATTTTCCAACATTTCAATCTATTCAGCTTCCTGTTTTCGAGCTACTTTCATGGGGTAATGGTTCAACCAATACGGCTACCTTATCCAAAGTCAATTACAAATGTGATACCTACGACCATACGTTTCAATTATTGTTTAGCATGAAACACATACAACATAATAGAAAATTTCTCTTATGGATAAACTTGCTTTTATTTGGCATCCCAAAAACAGATATTTAGACTCTGAGATAAAAACGGATTTTCAAATATACTTTACATAGATATCTTCTCAAGAAAGTAATCAAGCAAATTAATGACATTCGAAATTAAATTCATCCATCTGCCACGAAACTAATTTAGATATAGAAGATTGCTAACAAATAATTTGAATCTGAACATTGGCAACTGAAAGTAAGCCAAATTCAAACGTTGCGGTTGAAGGCTTGTAAGGCGCTAGCAACCGAAGCCAAAAAGAACCATTCCCGAAATAGCAAATAAAAGAAAAAATATAAACTAATTTCTACGTACAAACAGCCGAAAACTTATTGTTCAAATTTATGCTTTATATTACTCTTTTGCCCCCGTTAGCACGCAGTTTTGAAAATATAATCTAACCCACTTTTTACGTTCTGCAAATAACATTGTTTGAATCCACAAATAAAGGTTGTTAGCTAATAAAGTACATTTTGTGGAAAGTCTTAAGGAGGCTACTTAATGTAATTTGCAGTCCCAAGATAACCTTTTCACGAAGAAAACTTTGCAAAACCCAATCTAAACAATTTCTTTATTTCAACAACGATCAAGATGCCACATCTTATAAATTTTTTAACAGTAATCCTTTTACTGTTCAACTGTGCACTTGCCGGGACTGAAAAGTTCCGTGGCAACAGAATACTACTTCACAAGGAGCTTCAGATGTTCAAAGATTGCAGTGTAAACCTGGCACTAAACGATGTTCAAATTTCGGTAAATAATCCTAAACAGCATAACTGAAAGATTTTAATAATCCAAAATTTAAATATTTGCTTCATTCAACAGGTAAATTCATCTGGCGAGTCCTATGAAATAGACCCACCTACGTTTCCAGTTGTGCTGTCACGTGCTATCTACAAACCAACAAATAAAGCTCGAGACCCTGACCAAAGCTTCATGAGATGCGATGAATGGAACGTACTGCATGTCGGTCAAGGATTCAAATTTCAGATTACCACCGCATCAAAAAAGCCACTGCTTTGTACAGGTCTACGTAGATCCAAAGGGTTGCAAAACATGGTATCCAGAAGGGGGCCTGAACCCCTCGATATTTCCACCCTCCATCTCAATGTCTGTAATAGACTACCGAATTCTCGCTTCTGAGTACTCACTCTATGTTGTTAAAACTGGGATATTTTATGTGCATGTGGGAGCATTCAAACCAATGTCATACCTGGATACCGTAGGCATGTTTGACAATTTACTATTTCTGCCCTACATGTTGTGGGAAAACAATCCTGTCACAAATATACCCCCGTACATTGTAAACGCAGTCACAAAATTTGAATTTGGAATTGAGTATTCTTCTGATTTGAATGCATATGTGACAAATTACACACTATCGGTTATATGCTGGGACTACAATAGAGAACTAAAGATTGAGATCTGTAAATATAATCTTTGCTACAAAGGGGAAGCATTTGAACCTACCCTGATATACAAAACGTACGATTCCACGTCAATTGTGGAAAAAGAATATTATCAAGATTTGCCCAAAACTTGCCCCCATCAAGTGTTGAGAACAAGTTTTTTCCCGCATCGTAACAATTTTAATAATATCTATTACTTCACGAACAGGGACAAAGTCAAGCTGGGAGGAATTTCAGTTGAATATATATCCGTTACCCAAATGTATCCAAACCTTACCTACATACCCAACCTACTAGCAGACTTATCAGAGTATTCCAAACGTCATTTGTATGATTTTAATAGGATAAGAACCAACACTCACGCATTAACCGAGTTTGACGTCACTTCTCCAGCGTACAGTATAAAGTTTGTAACATGTGCCCCAGCAGAAACTCCCGGGTTTCTATCGCTTCTTGGTTATATATCGGCTTTTGATATTTCCACTTGGCTAATACTATTTTTAATGGGGACATGGAGCGGTCTCTTATTGCTTAGAATTATAAAAAATGAAAATCAAGGATACAAAAATCAGTTGACAATTGCGTTCGTTTACCTTGTTGTACTTGGACAAGGTACTAAGTTTATACACCATGCTCGATGGTTATGCGGCGCTTGGATTTTAGCTGCTGTAGTAATTTCCTTTTTCTATCAAGGTGATAATATTAACAAATTAACAGCTCCGCTAAGTCCGAATAAAGTGGAAACGTTTGACGACATGCTTAAAGGAAACTATAGGATTTACTCCCGCGTGGATGATCAAGAGAGAGGTTTTGCGATTCACAGAATTTATTCCAGTGTTAAACCGCAAGATATTCACAGATATATGAATATTTCCTCATATATAGACGCCAATATAACACTTTTTGGAAAGCTGTTCATAACAAAAAATTTAAAACATCAAGGAAAAGAAAGCTACAAAAGCGTTATTGCCAATTTGATTTTGCCAAAAATCTTTGAAGATTTAACTCTAGTCGGAGAAATTAGCGACGTAATGAACGTAGTGGCAAAATGTAGAAGAGAAGTATTTGTGGATAGTTTGGAGTTTGTTCAAGATATTCAGTACGGACTTCTGGAGAGTGGAAAGAACGTTACTGTGACTGTGAGCAAGGACAGTTACGCGTATTTATACAGAAACTGGTACTTCTTACACACATCTTGGCCTGCAGAATATTTACTACTGAGAGCAAGATCACTCTTTCAAAGTGGTATTGCTGATTTGTGGGAAAACTGGAAGGAACGATATCGAAATTGGAATAGAACCGTCTTGGAGGCGAGGAACGCCACAACTGAGCCGAAAGCCTTGTCATTAACTGATAACATCGTGGTTGTTTTTTACATTCATTTAAGTTTTCTTGGACTTGCGTTGCTGTCCTTTTTAATTGAACTTAAAGTTGGACCACAACCCCATAGTAGAAAGATTTGTGTTGGAAGCATTCTAGAGGTTATAAAAACATTAAATGCTTGGTTGAGACGAAGTTGCAAATTGCGTACAATTTCAAATCTCAACTTTTTGACTTGGCGAGGATGTAAAAGTTGTACCGTCAATTCTACACCTTGTATTAGTAAGGTAAACATTACAAAGTTACAAGTGTTATCGGAAAGTTCACAATAGGTTAATTCCTGTTATTATGTCCTAATGTTTTGGCAGGCGAAAATTATTTAAATAAAACTGTAAATTATTTAAGCCCGTAAATTGTATATGTATGCTGGTATCGAAAGACAAAAGCAGAAGTCTGTTTAATGAATTTATCGAATTTGAATGTGTATCCAAACGACCCATTTCAAACTCAGACGTGTTTTTTCATGGTACATCCTTACGACTTTTAAACAAATTTAGTTAAGTAATATTGGTAGTGCAGTTTGCATGGGTGCAGAATCTTCTATAGCACTATCGTGCGACTAGAGGAAGAAAATTGGGGAAAAGCGGGGAAGGGAGGAAAAAAGAGAGGGAAGGAAGGGGAAGGGAGGAAAAAAGAGAGGGAAGGAAGGGAGGAAAAAGGAGAGGGAAGGAAGGGGAAGGGAGGAAAAAAGAGAGGGAAGGAAGGGGAAGGGAGGAAAAAGATGAGCTAAAGCTTAGTGTCTGTCTGTCTGCCTTGACAAAAAATGGTGAATCTGAATGATTTGAAAACTGAAATTTTTCAGCATTAAATGGCTCGTTAATGTGCTCTAAATAAGCATTAAATTGCAAAAAATGCAACTAAAATACCTTAAAGTTCATAAAAATCACCCAAAATAGCATGAAAGTCTCAGACAAATTCACAAAATCATTCTAAAAATGTAAAGCATTGCTCAAGAAATGACAGAAATTTAAGTAAGTAATTGCTCTTAAACGTAAAAATTGCTTTAAAACTGGAAAGCTCTATGAAAACATCTCTATATAAACGTAAAAATCGCTAAAAAATGTGACAAATAGCACTTAAAACGGGAAAGCTCTATGAAAATATCTCTACATAAACGTAAAAATCGCTAAAAAATGTGACAAATAGGACTTAAAACGTAAAAATGTCTTTCAAATTGTAAAAAATTGCCCTCAGAGTATAAAAAGTTGCTCACGAATTAAAAAAGGCAGTTTAAAAATGCCCTTAATCACCCACATAGTTCAAAACCTTGCGTATTTTATCAGGAATCTCATTTTGCCCGTTTTGGTGATAAAAAAGATTGATCCAAATTTTTTTTCTTGGTGTACTACTTTGGGTTCTCAAGAATCTGGCAGCACTGAAAGTTAGCAGTTATAAAATAAATCTTTATTAACTAAATGTAAAGAGAACGTCGGAAAACTTAACATTGGAAATGTGTGCAAAGCAGAAGAACATGTGATCCAAAATCCTCTGAGATTGTGACCTTCATTCAAATAAAGCACTTAATAGTTACCCTTGAAAATAATCAGTCAGGAAAACAGTAATTAATTTTGAGGTAATGGAAATATAGATACGAATTTATTTATCAGACAGAAAACTCGAAAAGGGGGTCTGGGGGCGAAGCCCCCCAGGTAATTAGAAGTTAAATTTTGACAGAGGAAGTTTTTAGGGTCTACTAGAGGAAGTTTTTGATGCTGAAGAAGATTCTGCACCCATGGCAGTTTGTATAAAAATTGCGTTGAAGAGAAACTAACATAATTGCCAGTTGAATTAATTTATAACATGATGCGAATACAGATTACGTATTTTTGTGCTTAAGTACTAATTGTCATGTTCACTCTAACGTTGTGCATGTGTACAAATTTTCAGCCGAATCTGGCAATTTTGGATTTTCAATCAGCTGACGACCGTTACTAATAACGGCAAAATTAAAATTTGTAACTTTCCATGCATCAGGAAGCTGTATAGTACATGTGTAAAAATTTTCAGCCAAATCTGTCACTTTTTGCTTGCACGGGTCAAGGGACCGGTGGTCAAAAAATATTGGACAATCTCTGCTCAGTATGTTTATTGTTTTTTGGGGTGCCTCATAACGAGATATGTCGGAACTACAAAGTACGTGTCCTTTCTAAAAAGTTTCGGAAGCTCTGTATGGTGTAGTTGCAATTTGAGGACGCTGATGCGAACAAAGATCGATATTTACCCTTTTTGTGGCTATGTGTGACTATAATATAGTATATTAGTATAAGTTTTGACTGGAGTAAATTTTGAGAGGCAATCGACTTTCATATAGCTGCTGGAATTACTCAAATGAGGAGTTGGTTCATAACAAACATGATTTCCTCCCATCGGTCTAGAATCAGAAAGATGAGAATGGCAAACAGCGTCGCCGCAATCATCTCCGCCCATTGGATTACCAACTTCAACCCCGTGGGTATCTTCAACCACCACATATGGAATTCTTTGCCAACCATTTATCTCGTAGTTAAGTGTTACTCCAAACTCCATGTAGTCCACAGTACATCAGCAATCTCCTGACTCCAAAGATAAATCTTTAGAGTCAACAGTTCTGCAGCCTCATATTGACGAATTAGATTTATTTTGACATAAACAATTTAATAAAACAAAGAAAAACTAGAAGTGTAAATTTCAGATAAAAGTTCATTTTTCATTAAGTATGCGTAATATTTATTCATGTTCGCATTTAATTTGATTTAACATTATTTATATACAAAAAAGGCTATTTTGAACATTTTTAATTTAATAAAAAAGTTCTTGTAAGCCAGAATTACCACTCAACTCACACTATCAATAAACTGCCTCTCTACAAAATCATGATTATTGGACAATATAGCCATTATGTACACTAAAGATGTTGTCTGATTCTGTTTTGTAATGAAGAAGAAGAGGGAATAGTCAATTTATGGTGAGAGAGACTTATAAGATTGAAATTTTATAAAACTTTTATAAACTTCAAAATGTAGAAACCGAAGTAGTAAAAATGGTGTTTATTATGTTCAAACCGAAAGATATTTAAAATTGGCAATAAAATTTGGTCCTAAACTGATAGAATATTCTTACTTTCTTATGCTTTACGTTTCATAAATCTTAAATAAATGTGGGAGTTACGTTACAACACCCGAAGTATCCCCCCATTTCAAAGAGGTTCCCACAAATACACAAGGAATTTAAACTTTGCTTTTCTAAGACGCATTATGTCATACATGTAAGTTCAAAGTTAAGCCAAGCATGTCTTTATGCCATGTTGCTGCAAAACGTTCAAAAGCATAAATAATCACATACCTATCGTAAAGCTGCACTGCTATGCTTTTTATTATTTTAGTAAAATAAGACATGAGAAATTATTTTTCTAGCTAAGTTCTAACGAGGAAACTACGGAGTTGGTTAAGCTCCGATTTGGATGAAATTTTGCATGCACAATGCCTTTAAGGTAAAAATAATACGTGTGAAGTATGGGGTCGCACTGGCTATGAATTTTTAGTTTATGAATTTTAGAACTATCCTTGCATATCAATTTATAAAACTTTCTGAAAGCAGCGGCTAAATTCCGTGTAAAACAAATCATGAATACATACTGGAATTACATTTGCGACTGATTTTGACATGTTGAAGATTTATAAATCCCAGATAATCAATGTCATTCACATATTTGTGATACTTTTCATTTGAAGTACAAGTGGTATTTGATTTTAAGAGGAAGCTAAGTTCAGACGTTTTACGTAAGCGGACAGAAAATATCGCAATATTATACATTTAATATGATATGTGGATTACGACAGTGGGGGAAATCATTGAAAGTCATAATCACAGGATTCATTAAAAGCTGACGCTCCGTCGAACATTGTGTCTGTCAAACTGCTTGCTCGCTTCGAAAGTTATGAGCTCGAAAAAAATTTCATCAGATTTTGTTGAAATTAAGTGCTTAGAGACATTTTCTATGTTGAATCCAGTTCGGGTGTCAATTTCACCAAAATGTCATAATGTCATCAGAGCGAAAGAATGTTATCAGATTTACAGAATATCATCCAAATACCAAATTATTCACATACGGTGACGTTTATCAGTCAACATTCGAGGCTTTTATGTACATTTACTGCAGAAACAAGTCAGCTTTTTTTCTCGTGTAGTCAGAAAAACAAGGGCTTTAATGTGATTGATCTGCATTTTCTGCTGGTTAATGTTTAAGGAGTCGGTTATCAATCTATGGGCAGCTATGGCAAAAAACTAAAACAGTAATGAGCTTCCATTTTCACGCCATGTTAAACATATTCCTGATTTGTGAAATGCACACAGTCGATTGTTTTCGTTTGAAGAGGTTACAAGTATAGAAGCACTGAAGTGATGCGAAATTTGTTCGATTTGACTCATAATACGTGTGAAAAGTATGCTATCCGTTAAGCAAAAAATAGTTTAAGGAGAGAAACCGTGAAACCATTTCAGAACATTTTTGCTCATTTCTATATCCATGTTTAAGTTAAGATTTTTGAAATAACATGGAGCATGTATTGAAAATTACATTTTAGTTTGATGATCTACTCACTCACTTGGAAGAGAAAGTGTTGCTTTCAGTTTAATTGCAGCCCTGGTTTCAACGTTTAAAAATGCATACATAGCAATTAATCTACTTGTTATCTTAAATTAACACAAACGAGAAAAATGCTTTTCGGTGAAAATCTGTTCAGTTTTATAAAGATCCAATTACAGCTTCAACATTTGATGGGAACATGGCCTCTAAAACTTTCACTAAATAAAAAACTTATATTGTGCAGCACGTCTAAGTTGAATATGTCAGCATCAAAAATAGTGTTGTATACCATCTACGTGCTAATTTTATGGCTGCAACTCCTACGTGACAGCAAAAATGTGAGTCTAGTTGTAAATTTGGAAGCCTTATTGTTTGCATTTGCCGGCACAGTTTACGTCTTCACAAAAGGGGTTTTGTTTGTCCGGAAAGAAAACCTAAAGGAGCTTTTCAATCTTTTTGTGAGGTTTGAGGAAGTAAACTTTACAGGTAAGATCTATTCAAATATATTTTGCAAACGTAAGTAAAAGTCGTAATTCTACCTGTTATATTTTAGGGAGCCAGAAATCTCATATAATTTCAAACGGGAAGCAGCAGATATTAGTAAAAATTATACTGTTGTGTGGAATGAGCTTTCCGACATTGAATGCCACAACATACGTTATGATTTTGGTTAGCACCATGTAGCCTGACAACATTTGGCTATTTTTTCAATTCTGACTGTGGAAATTCATTTTACTCAATTCCTCCTTATATGGCTATGGCTTTTATTAGTATTTTGGCTCTTTGGCTTGTGATTGATTCAGCCGGTGATGTTGCAGTGTTTGTTGCTGGATTTTCTGTAGTACTCTCATACTGCTTGCGACGCTACATCCAGTTCTATGGCACGTTGATCAACCAGGAACCCGAAACTGCAAATAATTCCATCCGGGTTTACCGTCAGTTCCAAATTTTGAACCGTTACTACAACCAGGTTCAGCAGGATGGGCTTGTAATCGCTCACTCTTTGCTGATAATGTTGGGCTTTGTCGTCGGCTTTTTTACGTTGATCTCTCTAGGTAGTCAAATATCGTTTGCGGAATTGTGTATGTTTCTCATTACTGCCGTAAACGCGGTTTCCGTTTTGCTTGTGTATAGCACTGTGATGGGCAAACTGCATTCGGCGTCCCATAACTTCAAAACAAACAACAAAATACTGAGCCAGTCTGATTGCATGAATTTGAGACAACGAAAGTGGTTCTATCGATTCAATTTATCGCTTTCACCACTAAAATGCAATATCGGCTCAGTAAATTTTGTAGATGAGCTCACGCCATTTATTTGGTTTGATTTTTGCATAAATCAAACTGTCAATTTACTGCTAATGCAGTAATCAACAAGAAGAAGCTAAAAGTTAACGCACTAGTAAAACGTTTACACAGTAAATTACTCCATATAAGTAGATTCAGTTATTTTTTGTTTAATGTAATGTGTAAAATCTAGTAGAATTTTGAAATTTTCACATTTTGGGCTGCACGTGATAGTGTATATAAAATAGGTCCAGAAATTATGTTACCAAAAACTTTTAAATCAATCACGAATTAATTAACACGAATCAGGGAAATATTAACAAGCACAAATCCAAACTCTATACAGACCAAATTAAGAGAACAAGGAATTGAATTAATGTAAGAATTTAGGCTTAGAATAATTCAGTTTAGTGTGCTTGTTTGCGATGGAAGGATGCGTAGAAATAATTACATATTAATATTTCGCAGGATGGAGTCCAAAGTAGTTTAACTAGTTGCAGTTTAGCACTTTTCAATTTGACGCTTGAATATAACTTGAATTTATATAAAAAACCTTTTATGACACAAGTTACTTCAGTTTGAACCTAGATGATATGTTTAATCATTGATTGCTAAAACCTCATGGAAGGAGTTTGATACAGAGATTGATTTTACTTGACCTTCATTATGATCACAAACCATAAACCATAAAATAATTTTTTGTATTATGATAAAGTAGGAACAACTTTCTTATACATTATGAGAAAACGAAATCATTTACAAACAGGCATAACACTTGAGAACAGTTATTCAAAATTAGTTATTTTTATTCAAAATTTAATAACTTGCATTTAATTGCATCGTACTTGTATCAACACGCAACAATTAAACCAAATGAAATAAGACTTTTGCATGATATTAAAAAAGTGAGGAACATCCACGAATGAAAGAGTAGTTAAATTTTGAAGCATTTGTTTTTTATACTCGTAAGTGCTTCAACTATCTAAGTTTTATATTTGGAGAAATGAAGGCATTTCATCTCACTTTATATTCCCCAAAGGGATGCGTAAATATTCTTTTAAATTTATCACACTGTTGCTACAAGTTCTGAGAATGTAAATATTTGAAACTCTGAGTGGAAATAAGCAAACGTGAGGATTTTGAAGTGGACACAAACGTTACAACAAAGGAACGATAATGTTTATAAAATGCTCCCTTTCAAGCGACGCTAGCTAAACTCCTTTTTTCAACGCATTCTATTATTCTTATCTGTACCCCAAAAAATCTGCATAGTTGATTTACAATTATTTATTGAAAATTAATGAAAATTCTGAGACTAGTTGAAACGAATGGAATGACTTGAAGAATTGATTTGCCCTGTCACATTCGATTTAAAAGGATTGGTGAAGCCGGCACTACCAATGGAGACTCTATCCGTGGTGGTTTTCCGCTTAATCCAGAAAGCAATCTTGGCTGTTACAACGAAGAGAATGAAAGTACACCTGAAGTTGAAACAATAGCACATGCGTCGTCGCCAACAAAAATGGCATCCAACACGCTACGGTCTCCTTTAATATATTTCACCAAATTAGCAGCTTTGTCTAGCACTTATTTTATTTTACCTTTTCCTATTTTATACAAACGGGCAAATCAAAAAATTGTGAAAATTTTTCCAATTGTGTTTCAGTAGCATACCCGGATATGATCGAGATTAGATTCAACTGGGACATTTCCATGTCTCGCGAAAAATCCAACGACTTTGTGTCATAATTTATCCACCTTTGCAGTACTTCCGAAGCACATACATATATCTAACTCAAATAATGGAAATAGTGATTATTCCGTTTGTTCCACCCGGTATCGCTTAGCGTTACGTAAAACTGAGAGATTGGCAAAAGTCAAACTGAACAGCGGACTTTAAATTTATATTACGCGAGTACAACCCTCCAGCTGAACGTACGCGACAAGTAACGTCAAAACCTTTTATCCCCTTTATGCGTTATACAAAGTTGTAAATTGGCACGCCAAGACCCGTTTTTGGATATGCTTATGTAGTGTTGATTGGTGATTGAAACGGATTTTTTGTCATAATTTCATAAACTAATAGCAATTTTCTGGTGTGAAATATTTGTAAGGAACATTGTATATTAATACATAATAATCAGTTTTCTAAACAGTAGTGTGGCATGAATATTACTCAAAATTCAAGCTATAAGAAAATCCAATAACCCCAATTGAAACTAAATTGGAAGCTTATCATGTCAATCATTTTCAACTATGAACATTGTTTCATCCCTCATGAGATGAACTTCAATAACGATTTCCAATGACTTCCCTGTTTCAAAACCCGTAATCCAGTTCAAAAAAGCTATAGATAGCTCATAACTCCTGATTCCATGAAGTTCATGTCTTAAGGACTAGCTCAAATGTAATTATTAGGAGAAAGTGTTTCAATTTCAAGTGATTTAGATCAGTGTAAAATTTATACTACTGCTATGGGAAAAACTAATAATGTTGCGGTTTTTTATTTAAAAATGACCAACTATGTATTGGGAAAGTCTATTTTTTTTGGTTGGGTGGCTAAATTGTTTTATGGGGCACCTATTATTGTGCCATATTTTATGAACAAGGTTTTAGCCCAAAAGTAGTGAAATTGTGTAATCTACAATTGTATTCATGATGTCCAGCGAGGTGATCTTTTTCGCTGGTTAGGTTAGATAACCTTACCTAACCTAACTCTGTACGATCAACAGTTGCAGTAAACTGGACAAATTTGGCGAACAGACTACCCGTTCAGCTGTGGGTTTCGTCACAAAATGCCACGTTTTATCACATTGCTGTGTATTACCACTACAGATAATCCTATATTAGACTAACGACACATAATATCACGTATACTGTCTACAAATAGGTATGAATCATCAATTTATGTGTTCTAGATCATTCACGCGTCTTGAAGTTTGAAATACGAAAATTATTTTTGTGCCGTGCTTATCTTTGTGTTTAAAAATTATAAGCTATCAGAATTAGTTTGAAACCTCACAATTCTTTCAATTTTTAGTTGATCGTGCTGCTTTTTTGAGCTCTTCATAATAATACATATATTACCGCAAGGACTGTCACAAAATTTTAGCACAAATCCCCCCGTGTTTTGGCTTTCCTGATATAAAGGGCGTATTTGAATTAGTTTGAGTTACATCGGATTGCAGATTTCCAACATAAACAGAACCATCGCAAACTGTAATTCCAATTTCAGGTAGAAGTTCATTTTTCAAAACATGTTTTTATTCGATATCTCACATTTCATTTAACATTTTATTAATTCCAAAACCATCGATTTAGTTCATTCTCGATGAATTTTAAATTTGGCTCGTAAGGCATGTAAGAAACTTAGCTCACAAGGTACGTCATTTAGCCACTGCTTCACCATATCGCGATTGTACACCAGAAATGGGATTTTTCAGTGAAACTCACTTTTCAAATTCTCCTGTTATTTTACTAAATGCAAAATATGTAATAAGCTCTAAGGTAACTTTGTGGTAACTGAATCCAAAAAAATTTTAATACTAAAGAAAAGAACTTATTAAGATTATGACTTATTCGTTAGATTATGAGTTCAAATTAAGTGTAGTACGCATTTCTAAAAAGAAACTTAAATATAACACCGAGCTATACAAAAAAAACTTGTTTTTTCTGAATTAACTTAAGCGGCAGCTAAGTCACATTCCTCGTTAAAACCTGAGTTCTGAAAATAATATTGTCCGTATTTAAATTTACAAAAAGAACACGGTTTTGGTTTAGGTAGCAGTAGTCAAAAATAATTTTTTGGTTGTCAAACTATGCAAACAATTCAACTAGATTTTAACCCTACCTTAAGACCTTCGATTTAGTTTAGTTCTGGCAGTCTACAAAATACGACCGTCGTTTTGTTCTCACATAGTCTGCAAGTCAAACCCCAAAATGATCACAAAAGCCATTAGAAAAATGGTTTGTTACAGGCTTAAAGTGATGATCTACCTCTCCGCTGCAAGCCGTTTGGATTGCAGTATGAGCAGGCAGGTTTTTGTTCCAACAAGCAACTATCTTCATTGGAATTGCTGGCTCTTGTTATCATTTGGAACCACCTTCCCATTCCTAATGACAACTTTCCTACTGCTTAAACTCCCAAACAAAGAATATCTCTCGACAACAGATAATTTCGTGGTATTTGTGGCTGGGTGGACCGAAAACTGCATGATCACTGTGATTTTGTTAGTTGGCATCTTATTTGGAATAAAATGGAAAGATCTGATGAACATGCTGAATGAAATATATCGATACTCTGATCGAATTGTGGGTAAGTTTTTAATTTTAAGTATTCACATTTTTTTAAAGGCAACAAATGCAGAATTTTTATTATATAGAGCTGATGCGCAACGAAAACACACACCTTAGCAATGTCGAGAAGAATTATATACGAAAAGTAGAATTTTTTTTCTTACTGACTTGGGTTCAATTTTCGTTCCAATTGCATTTGAGCCTGCATCTGCGTATGGATTGAGCCAACCCATGCAATGATGGCAGAGTGGCTGGAGGTTGACATATCATTTCAATCTAAATTTCTTCCGGTCATCCTATTCGTGGTGTGGATTCTAACTAATGCTGCCAGTGTTATCTTTTGTGGATGTACTGATTTTCTTTCTTATATACTATTGGCTCGAAGTGCCTTTACCGGATTGATACCTCAGCATTTTAACGAAATAGTTCAACGTTGTGGTCCAGCACTAAATGTTGAGTTGGTTTATAATGTAAACACAAATTATTTTGGAGCCCTGGATGAAATGACGATAATCAAAATGTATAGAACTCAGCAGATATTCAACAATGTGGTCAATGATATATATGGTTCTGTTTTCGTCTCACAAGGTAACTATCTTTCGTGCCAGGAGAGATACGGACAACCATTAGTCACTTCCTATGTAAAAAAGGGCGCTGAAAAACGTGGTGAACTCTGTTTTCTGTAAAACTGACTTTTCGAATTACTACGAGCGTAATTGAGTTTTGCACGCACGTTGTACAGGCGAAGGCAAACCAATTAAGCATCAAATCATCTGCTCATGGTTCAGACAGGTTAAAAACAAACTGTAAATCTGTACACCTTAAAATTTCCAGCAAAAATTTCATTGATAACTACAAACAGCTACAACATGTAAAAAGCCCCTATCATATTCGTATTTCAATAAAACGTATAAACCCAAAGTGGTCAAGAAATGTACATTTCTTTCCAAAAGTTCATATTTTTAGTAACTGAAATATTTTCAATGCTAAGAAGCGACATTATAGAAAGTCGTTCCATTAATCAGTCTGTAATTTCGAATAGATAAATCTTGCTACTGTGAAAACTAGTACGGCCTATATATTTGGACGGAAAACCTTCTATTTTATAGATAACACGGAAATAATGTAATCGTTGATGTACAAACTAAACTAATTAATTATTGGAAACATTTGTTGATGTTTATGCAAAATGCTTGTATTTAAAATACGTATTTAAAATGCGTTGTAGTAATCAATTATACTTCGCTGAGCTTGTAAGGAAATGTGTTTCATAAATTCAAATCAATTTGGATTTGTGACAATTTATCAGAAATTAACACAGTATAGTGTTTTTGATCTTTTCCTAGCATATATTCATTAATTTTTAGTATTTAAGATT